>CAJNOI010000130.1:45143-91420 GCA_905250115.1 Adineta steineri
TCCACCGGGTCCACCTGGTCCACCGGGTCCACCTGGTCCACCGGGTCTACCTGGTCCACCCGGTCCACCAGGTCCACCGGGTGGTCCACCAGGGCCGCCGGTTGAGGAATTAAGAAAATGAGAATAGACCCCTTGTACATCGCAATGCCAGATGTCTACAGCTGCTTTTGGAATTGGTTGACATGTGGCCGCTTCTATTACCTTTATACGTAAGATGAGCGGAATGCCTTGACGATCTTCACTAGAATTTGTTTTTCATATACAGGTCTATGATCAAAGCAAACAGGTTAATTAACTTACGTCATATTTGCTCGATTGTATGTGGAATTCCAATAAAATGGTCCTTCATGACCTTCAGGTGTTAAAAAGCATGTATTTCCACTTTGTCTCTTGCAACGATTTTGGCTGTCACTTTTCATTGCATTCGTGACTATGAGAAATGTCAGAATCAAGTATAGAGAAAGATTCATGATTGATGTAATCGATATGTATGTGCTGTTGTAACAATACCTTTGCTGTCACATATATATATACACAAGATTGATAAAAGTATAGTCGGATATAGGCGTTTTTCTTTCGATCAACTAATATGGGATGTACTATTATCTGCATATTCACGCCTGTATTGTCTGTTTATCTGTGATAAATAAAGTGCATTCGTGAGTGTACTTTTAACAAAAATATGTTTGGTATTTTCTACGCCCTTTGATTTATTAATCATTTGTTAATCGCTTTCTTTACCAACAACTACAATAGTATTAAGAAAAAAAGTCGAGTGACATATACAAAACAATAATCTTCATTAATCTCAAGTTAGAAAAAAACAGAGTAGTAGACGATCGATTGAATATAGCATGTCAAATAGTAAAAACAGTTGATGAAGATATTCTACTGATTTATTAATCGAAATCCGTTAATATAAGTCCATTATATTTCAGAAATTATTCTTTTATTAACTATGACTGAAACTTGATTTTATCTAGGCAATACAACGTTGATTAACAATGATGGCATTTAACCATATAGTTGAAGGTGGGTGGATGCGGACAATGAATTTGAAGAAAAAACACACCCACATTCTCAAGGTGCTATATAAGAACCATACTCTAAAAATCGATTTTTATACATGTCTCTCAATAAACTTCATTTTTCTCTTTTGTTCATTCGAAATAATGTTGCTATAGTAATCAATGCATACCTTTTCCACCACTAATGGCTCGATCAACAGTGCTTTTAACTCTCGAATAGCTTCTCTTTCTGTTCTTACATAAACACAGACAAACATTTCTTTATAAAAAAAAAGTCAAAGATTGTTTTTTTTCTTTTTCCACTTGCTGACAACGTGCTCACACTGTAGCGTAAGTATTTGAAATCATGGAAGATATTACATTTGGCATTTTATATATCCATAAGTTTAGCTTTAATTCACACTGTTGATTAATCACTTGTGACATTTTCTATTCAGAGAATTCCAAGTCATTGCACGAAGCACAATAATAAGCATTAAAATTCTCGTCTATCGAAATAAATATATATGCATCGAATAATAAAAGGTATTATTGTCTGATAGTATGGCAATATTTTATATATCTCTATTTTGTTCGACATAGTGCTCTTCGGGATTATGATCCTAGGGTGTCTCTTAAGAATTTATCAATTTCGAGAGACCATTTTCCAAACAACTGGATCAAATCTTCAGATTATTGACTACCTAAACGACCTGAAGTCGCACATTCGGCAACAAGTAAACCAATTTATACAGTTGAACTTTTGCAAGAGTGATGTCAAAGTGGCACAAGTGAATGATAACTATGATTTATCACAATATAAACATAAATGTCCACAACACCGATACTCTACTCGAATTATTACACGAAAACCATTAATTATCTATATTGAAAAGTTTCTTACTCAAAATGAAAGGCAGCATTTAATTGAACTGGCGTAAGTAAAAGGAATCCCACATATATATCCCTCACTTTTGATGCAGTGAAAGTTAAAATGTTGAGTTCTTCTCACTAAGTATTGAAGAAAATAAAATGGTTTTAAATTGACCTGAAAAAGATTAAAATTTTAAATAATTATATGTATATTAGAGAAAAGGAATTTAAACCTTCACTGATCCTGGAACCTGATGGAACAATTACTATTTCTAAAAATCGAACGTCAAGTACAGCATTTCTCAAACGCCATCAAACACCTATTTTACAATGCATCGAACGTCGATTTGCACAATTTCAAGGTGATGTTGATGTCGATTCTATGGAACCAGTACAAGTAGTAAAATATACAAATGATCAAGAGGTATGACATAATTTCATCAAATTTGAATTCAATTTTCTATACATTCCGATTTCTAACCTCAGTCAGATTGATCATTGTTTGTTTGCATCTACTATTTTAGGTTGTAGCTCACTATGACTGGCTGATGCCGAATGCTTCAGAACTTGGTGGCGAACGAGTAACAACATATTTTACCTATCTTCAAGCCAATTGTTCCATGGGTGAAACTGAATTTATTGAGATTCCATTCAATAGATCTTTACATGAACGATTTTGTGATATCTTGATTTGCGATGAAAACGTCACCGAACATGGCCTTCGATTTCGACCAATAGCAGGAAATACAGTCTTTTGGTATAATATGGATGAGTATGGACAAGTTGATTATTGGACAGTTCATGCGGGTCGGCCGCCTGGTGAAAATGGTACTAAAATTGGACTGAATGTTTGGACACGTTTAGAGAAATTTCCCGTATAAACCATAAAGTGATGCTGAAAAAATCAGAATATTTCTTTTGTAGCTCATTGAATGGGAGCGTAGTCGGTAGATGTGCGAGTGTTACCTTCATACCACCACTCTTTATGTCTATCTTTTGTTTTTTCTTGTTTCGATTAACTAATAGTAAAGCTAATTTATGAAAATCAATACATTTATGAAATACTATATTTTTTATTGCTCAGTTTCAAGAACAATAACTATTGAAAATATATTGCAACCATTACGTAACCAAGGGATATCATAATGAATAGCATATATTATATCACAAATAAAATCGAGCAAGAAAGCAGTTCGATTGTCATTTGTTTTTTAAACGTCATTTGGTAAGAGTTATTATTTATACGTATTCTAGTTTTTGGTTCTACTAACACAAGAACATGAGGTAGCAGCGTTTGTTCGTAGTCGTAATTGAATCGATTCAAAACTTGTTATCTTCGTCAGAATTGACTATTGTTGAAGGTAATGTACTTACTGAATCTGATATCCAACACGCATTTGCAATGGCTACTACACTCACGGAAATCTTGATACTATCAATATTGGTAGTGGTAAAAAACTTCGATTCATAGTATTCGTAGATGCGGGTATACTTGATGTATCACTAAAAGACAGTAATCATTTATCAGAACACGGAGCTATATATTGTCACATGTTAGATAAACATAAAACAATTTACAATATGATACGTCAGGAACAAAATCTCGAATGACAAGATCGAATCAAACAATCTAGCTCGATTTATTGTTAATCAACGCATCGTTGACAGTAATGCCTGAATCACTTTTGTTTTATTAGTTTTGAATTTTAACGTTAGTGTAAAAATCGAAAGTAGCATTAAGTACATTTTGTAGATTTTTTTCTATTTTTCTAATTGAATGAATATTCATTTTAACTTAATCAATTGCTTGTTGCCTTATTGATTGTCGAACACCAGCAGTTGAATATTTTTGTAAATAATTCGTTCATTTGTAAGAAAACTAAATTGTGAGTAATGTATTATTCAATCGAAAAAAGAAATTCGTTTACTTCCCCAAGATAATATTATTTGCCAAATGAACTAAATCGTTAATTTTCAATCATCCATTAGATGTCGTCGGTGACAATAATAACTATTTACATGTAGATAGTTGTTTAACTGACAAATAGACGAGTCTTTTTCGTTTCTCTGCATCACTCTCATTTCTTATCTTTTAGGACAACGATATTTTTTGTTTCGTGTTGCTCTATATTTGATATCTAAACTCATCCTGATCATGGCGGATCTTCGCGAAGAAAATGCTTCGTTAGTCGATCAAAATTCGAACAATAAAATACTCGATCCACGCGGACGCTATCTCCGCTGGATAGCTATGATTTTCATGTGTTTTTTACCCTTTGGTAAGTGATAGTTAAATTCGTTTATCTTCTAGTTTTGATTGTTTTTTTCGTAAAGGTGCTTACTACTGTGACGACAATCCTGCTGGTTTACAGGATGTGATGAAAGAAGATTTGAAAATTTCATCGTCAACATTCACCTCTTTCTATTCGTGGTATTCATGGCCGAACGTGATGTAAGTAATTGTTCTATTATATTTAATAATAAATTCTTTTTGATCAATTAGAATGAGCGCTGTCGGCGGTGTTTTGATTGACAAATGGCTTGGCGTAGCTCGGGGGGCTACCATCTTTTGTAGTATAGTAGTCGTAGGTCAACTTGTCTTTGGTGTCGGTGGCTTTTTTCGATTGATATGGGTTATGAATATTGGAAGATTTATTTTTGGCGTTGGTAGTGAGTCACTTTCCAGTGCTCAAAGTGCCTATACTGTTTCATGGTTTTTCGGAAAACAGTTGAACTTCGTATTTGGTTTGCAGCTATCATTTTCTCGAGTTGTATGTACATACTCATTCTGTTTGTTTTCAGAAATATTGTTCATATCGTGCGTCTTTTTTAAAGGCTAGTCTCATCAATCTGAATACCATTCGTCCAATTTACGATTCCCTAGATAGTCATATATCTGGTCCGAGACGTATCGGGGTTACACTATTAATAGCCGCCTCAACATGCATCTTTTCACTTGGCTGTGCTTTAATTCTCTGGTGGCTAGACAATCGACATCGTCGGGGACACCACAAAGATAATCCCAATGATGCAGGTTCGTTCTCTTTTCTCTCGATGTATCCGTCGATCCTGTTTTATATTTCTTTTAGCTGACGAATTTCGTCTTCGAGATGTGCGACATTTTCCTGTTTCACTCTATTGCCTCTTTGCTATCTGTGTCTTCTACTATGTGGCAATATTCCCATTCGTCGCTCTCGCACAGTTATTGTACGAGTCGAAATACGGTCTGTCACCAGCATGGTCCAATGCTTGCAACAGTTTGATCTATTTCATGCAAGTTTCATTCACTATTCTTGCATCGTAAGAGAGCTCTTTTATTTCAAGGTCGGTTATTCTTTCGCCGATACTCGGCTATATTATAGATCGGACTGGGCGGAATATTTATTGGCTTCTAAGCAGTATCATAGCTACAATCATCGCTCATGGTCTACTCGCATTTCTTTTTGTGCACCCGGTCTTTCCACTTGTTCTAATGGGCATCGCATATTCGATATTAGCTGCGTCATTATGGCCACTTGTTGCATTTCTCGTTCCCAAACAAATGTTGGGCACTGCCTATGGGCTGATGCAATCGATTCAAAATTTGGGTTTTGCCATTATGTATGTATTATCTAATGGCTATTGATTTAATTTTTTTCTTATTTCCTAGAAATATACTTACCGGTTTAATTCTTGATCAATACGGATATTTTATGCTGGAAATCTTTTTCATCGTATGCCTTGAAATCGCTCTGTTGGCTGCTGCTTTTCTCTATGTTTACAATTCGTTCAAGAAAGGATTGCTCAATGATTCGCCTGCAGTTCGGCAAGCCAAACAAGAACAACTCCTAAAGATGTCTTCACCTCCTCAAATATTTATCAATGCTATCACTTCTACACCGGTGGACCCAGAGAATCGTGAAAAAACTCGAGCAACAACGAACATCCAGGCAAACGTATCATCAACTTGTTAACAGATTTATTCTTTACTATGTATAGAATCAACTCTTTGGAGATCTATCGCAAGAGATAGTAAATAAAAGTCTACGTAGGAATAATTAACGTCGAAATGGTTTGCTATTCAGTTACTGTTGAGCATGAATATATGCTTTTCGTTTCTAACAGATACATATTTACCATTTTGATACAACCCAATTCGTTGGAGATTACTATAACTCTTTTCAGTGTATCATTCTACACCCTGAATAGCCATTAACGGACCGCTGCTAGAGGATAGCCTGTGTACGAGAGCTACAACCGAACCATAGTATAACTGGGCAAAAAATATTTTCGATACATATGAATACTATTCAACGACGAAATACAATCTTTAGTCTCAACAACAGATGTGCTTCTTTTACTTTCTTGAGGGTGTGGATATGACTAAAGAAAAGACATTCACATCCACGCTTGATGCCCTCAAGTTTTGTTGGCATAGGTATTAAAGCGAATTGATAGCTTAAACATATTATATACATATAGGGGTTTAGAAGCTTTAATAATGTAACATTATGATGGACTGCATCAAGTAATATGTGTCTCAAATGCGGCACAAGTCATTTAAATATTTGATTTGTAGAATATTTTACTTTTGTAGTTTTCCCTAAAATAGAAATATCAGCGTACACCATTTGATAAAGCTCATTGAAATGTATCTGGCATACATCAGATCATACTTAGTACAGTCACTGGATTGAATCGTTCTAGCAAAAACTCAATGTGATCGTTAACTTCTCTTACATGCTGTTAAATACACAACAAAAATCATATAAAGTATCCTTGTAACTTATTTTAATAATTTGTAAATGGCTAATATTAGAAGAATAAAATAAGTACAATAGAATAGTTTTTATTGTTCTAAAACATTTGCAAACGAGCTAAAAAATAAGGATGTAGACATAAATGAGACTACAGAGAAGATCTACATTCAATCAATCAAAAAAACAAATGTTCATGCTAAAAATTGATCTCCATGCATGTCTCTCAATAGACATCATTTCTCTTTTCTGCTCGTTTTAAATAATGTTGCTATAGTAATCAACACATAACTTCTCCACTTCTAATGGCTTCTCTTTCTTTTCTTTCATAAATGGAGACAAACATTTCTTTATAAAAAAAAGTCAAGGATTCAGTCTTTTTTATTTTCTAACAACGTGCGCATTCTGTAGCGTAAGTGTTTGAAATCATGGGATATATTACATTTGGCATTTTATCTATCGATAAGTTTAGCTTTATTTCACACAGTTGATCAACCACTTATGAAATTTTCTATTTGTCTTTTCTATGTAGATTTATTTAATGTCTAGGAATTTACGAATTTCTGATAGACAACTACGAATACTGATTCTTATTTGTTTCAGAATAGAGAATCCTAGTTGTCAGATTTAAAAATTTTCAGCAAATAAAGTTTCTTATGAGAGATTGAATAGGAGAATGTCCCTTTTAATGATCTCAATTGCATTCCCTATGTTCATTAGATGCACATTTCTAAGAAATACAAATTGTGCACACTATCTTATATCTTTTATTCTATTACTTATTAGAATTGTAACACAAACTCAGCATCAAAATCAGGTGCAGTGATCAATAATCATTAAAATTCTCCCCTATAAAAATAATACATATGCATCGAATAATAAAAGGTATTATTGTCTCATAAAATGACAATATTTTATGTATCTCTATTTTGTTCGACATAGTGTTCTTTGGACTTTTGATCATAGGCTGTCTCTTGAGGATCTATCAATTTCGAGAGACCATTTTCCAAACAACTGGATCAAATCTTCAGATTATTGACTACCTAAACGACCTGAAGTCGCATATTCGGCAGCAAATAAATGAATTTATACAGCCGAACTTTTGCAAGAAAAATGTCAAAGTGGCACAAGTGAATGATAACTATGATTTATTACAATATAGATATAAATGTCCACAACACCGATACTCTACTCGTATTATTGAACGAAGTCCATTGATAATCTATATTGAAAAGTTCCTTACTCAAAATGAAAGGCAGTATTTGATTAAACTGACGTAAGTAAATCTCACATATATATTCCTCACTTTTGATGCAGTGGAAGTTAAAATGTTGAGTTCTTCTTAATGAATATTGAGCAAAATAAAATAGTTTTAAATTATCATAAATTTTTGTTTCACCTACAATTTATTTATATTAGAGAAAAGGAATTTAAACCTTCAACAATCGGGACAGCTCACGGAAAAGCTACTATTGGTAAAGATCGAACGTCAAGTTCAGCATTTATTAGACCTCATCAAACACCTATTGTACAATGCATCGAGCGCCGATTTGCACAATTTCAAGGCGATGTTGATGTCGATTGTATTGAACCATTTCAAGTAGTAAAATATACAAATGATCAAGAGGTATGACAGAATTTCATCGAACTTAAATTCCATTTTCTAGCTTCAGTCAGATTGATAGCCTCGCTACCTTTCATTTCTGACTAAAAAGAATAGTTTTTCTGTTTTTATGAAAATTGATTTTTTTTGCTGAAAAGTCTTTGCAATATAAAATACAGTTCATTTTGTATGAAAACTCATTTGTTGTGCGTTAGAATTGATTATTATCTATTTACATTTACCATTCTAGTATACACCTCACTATGACTGGATGGCAAATTCGAATGAACTGAAAATTGGTGGCCAACGAGTAACATCATTTTTTACCTATCTTCAAGCGAATTGTTCTATGGGTGAAACTGAATTCGTTGCGATTCTATTTAATAGAACATCACATGAACAATTTTGTGATATTTTAGTTTGTGATGAAAAAGCCACCGAACATGGCCTTCGATTTCGACCAATAGCAGGAAATACAATCTTTTGGTATAATATAGATGAGTATGGGCAAGTTGATGATTTGACATATCATGCGGGTCGTCCGCCTGGTGAAAATGGTACTAAAATCGGGCTGAATGTTTGGACGCGGTTAGGGAAATTACGCTCGTCAACTATAAAGTGATGCTGAAAAAATCAGAATATTTCTTTTGATAGTTGAGTGAAAAGAACTATTAAGATAACTGTTTTACATAAATATTCTCTAGCTTATTATCTATTTGTCATTGAATGGGAGTGTGTCTGGTGGAAAGTGTGGATGTAAGTGTTACCTTCATACCATAACCACACCCATATTCGATCGAAACAAAATATATAGAAAAGATCAAAATACATTGTTCTAGTATTCTGTATGGGCTAAAAAGAGCCAAAGAAATCGATTACTCAACTATTAAGCTTTCGAGCAGTCCATGCATAAAAAAATCGCAGTGAAGTGTCATCCGGGAAAACGTGATTTACAATAACCGGTTTAAACTGTGGTATTTTCTAGTCACTACACAAAACGGTTTTGAAAAGTCGCATACGTAGTTTGACTTTTGCGATTTTATAAAACCATGGAGTTACCAAAGCAGCAGAAGTGTCTTACAATCACCAAAAGTTTGTAGAGTTCAAGTGAGAGTGCCCCTCCAGAGGCTTTGTGAGGAACTTGTAACAGTTTCAATACGCGAAGATACCTTACAGCGATAAAGTCAGTAAAACAGTTTTGAAAATATATTAGAAATACTGGAGCATGACACACTTTACGTCCTTACATATTCAAATACACTTCAATTATACATTATAGTAATATTTACCGCAATTTTACTCAAAACGTTTTTCCTTAGAAAGATTGCCAAAAGAAAACAAGTTGATATCGTGGAGCACGTCTTTATTGTAAGAATCGATGTACTTGTTTTTCCTAAAGTATCTTCATAGATCTGATATAGTTTCATTGAATGAATCGTACAAAGTAATTCTTCTATTCTATATGAAATGGAAAAGAAAAAAGAAAAGTAATAGTTGCATACGCATCGCATAATATTCAGGAAAAAAAGAAGAATATTTTATTGTTCTTAGTCAATCGTTCTTCTCTTCATAATTTTTACTCAGAAAAAGAAACGTTTAACTATGAAGAATAACATCCTTCTCATTGTTATTCATTTGTCTTTTGTTTCACAGAAAAAGAGTACTTCATCAAATAGAGTACGAGAACTGTTATTCATAGTGTCAACAAGTCAACCGTAAGTGATGTACAAAATAGTATTGTGTTGTTAACATAAGCAATTTGCTTGATGCATCTTTTTCTTTTGTCTTCATATATTGACCACAGTTAAGCTTTGTTATGTGTAATCAGATTACTGACTTACTCTGCTCTCTGTGACTATTTGTTTCTGTTTTCATAAAGTTTACGAAAAGCTATCTTTGCATTATAGTGATTTACATAATAAACGATGGATATAATTGAATATTATTTTCATCTCATTTATAAGTACTACATTTAGACATTTTTTACAGTGTTACGATTATGATTATACTCAGACATGGGCAAGTCAAGTCATTTTTGACAATATGTATAGTCAAAACAAAGCGTGAACATGATTGTTTCATATATGTTTGTTAAACATCTTATCAAATCGATATTCCTTGATATTAATTCTAGTCGATGCTCTGTCAAATACTGTATACCAATCATACAAAGTATCCTTGTGGTTTATTATAATAGTCTGTAAATGACTAATATTATAAAAATAAAATAAATGCAATAGAATAGTTTTTCTATTTTTCTAAAATATTTGCAAACGAGCTAAAAAATAAGGATGTAGACATAAATGACACTATAGAGTAGATCTATATCCAATCAATCAAAAAAAACAAATGTTCATGCTACAAAAATTGATCTCTATGCATGTTTTTTAACAGACTTCATTTTTCTCTTTTGTTTGTTCGAAATAATGTTGCTATAGTAAACAATTCATAACTTCTTCACTACTAATAGAACGATCAACAATGCGTTTAACTCTCGAATAGCTTCTCTTTTTGTTCTTATAAAAAAAAATTTCTTATAAAAGCAGAGACAAACATTTGTTTATAAAAAAAATCAAAGATTGTTTTTTTCTTTTTCTTCTTGCTGACAACGTGCTCATTCTGTAGCGTAAGTGTTTGAAATTATGGAAGATATTTCATTTGACATTATATATATCGATAAGTTTTGCTTTAGTTCACACAACTGATTAACCACTAGTAACACTTTCTACTTGTCGTCACTATCTTTACTTCTTTATTGTTCCAATGGGAAATGACGAATAAAAAAGTGGAGAAGCATAGATTATTCTCTTCATTATTGTTTTCGACGGAGATTTGTTTAATGTCGAGGAATTTTAGGATCTCTGACATACAACTACGATTTATTCATCGTTGATTTCTATCGTCTGTCGTTGCATTATTTTGATTTTTCTGACTTCATTTATCTACTGCCGGTCTACAGTGTTGCTGATTTTTCTCGATTCTTTTAGATATTTTACAAAATACTAAGTTCATTATCATCGAAAAGGTTTGAATAACATAATTCCCTATTTAGAGTTGCACATAGCTTTTCTATGACCATCCTTATTCCCTTCAAAATAAAGAAGTCTAAGTCAGATTTAAACTTTTTTCAACAAATGAGATTTAAATACTTTGATTCTTCTCAAAATCTTAATCGTATTCTCTCAGAATTTATCTGTTTCGAGTCTTACTTCACTGGTTCTTATGAGAGATTGAATAGGGGAATGATGACTACCATGATCTCTATTGTATTCCCTCTGTTCATTGAATACACATTTTCAAGAAATACAAATTGTGCACACTATTTTACATCTTCCATTCTATTATATATTAGAATTGCAACACAGTCCCACCAACGAAGTCAAGTGTAGTCATCAATAAGCATTAAAATTCTCGTATATAAAAATAAAATATATGCATCGAATAATAAAAGGTATTATTGTCTCATAAAGTGACATTATTTTATATATCTCTATTTTGTTCGACATAGTGCTCTTTGGGCTTCTGATCTTAGGCTGTTTCTTAAGAATCTATCAATTCCGAGAGGCCATTTTCCAAACAACTGGATCAAATCTTCAGATTATTGAATATTTGGACGATCTTAAGTTGCATGTTCGCCAGCAAGTAAACCAATTTATACAATCGAAGTTTTGCAAGAAGAATGTCAAAGTGGCACGGGTGAATGATAACTATGATTTATCACAATATAAACATAAATGTCCACAACACCGATACTCTACTCGTATTATTGAACGAAGTCCATTGATAATCTATATTGAAAAGTTTCTTACTCAAAATGAAATGCAGTATCTAATCAAACTAGCGTAAGTAAAAGGAAGTTCATACATATTTATGTGTATCTCATTGTATAGAAGAAAAGTTGAAGATTTTAACTTCTACTACTCGAGGGTCAAGATATGGAGAACCGTTTCACTTTTATCTTCACCTTCATTTTTTTAACGATGAAAGTTAAAATGTTAAGTTTTTCTTACTAAATATGAAACAAAATAAAATAGTTTTAAATTGTTATAAATTTTCATTTTACCTGCAATATATATATATGTTAGAGAAAAGAAATTTCGACCTTCAAAAGTCGGGACACCTGACGGAAAAGTTGCTGTTTCTAAAAATCGAACGTCAAGTACAGCAGCTATCAAACGTCATCAAACACCTGTTGTACAATGCATCGAGCGACGATTCGCTCAATTTCAAGGTGATGTCGATGTCGATTCTATGGAACCATTTCAAGTAGTAAAATATACAAATGACCAACAGGTATGACATAATTTCATCAAATTTTCTATACATTCAAGTTTCTAGCTTCAGTCAGATTGACAGCTTTATAATACTCTCTAGCTTTGATTTTTGACTAAAAGAAATTAATTTTTCTGTTTTTGTGTAAATCAACTTTAACGAAAAGAAAACATAAGTTGAGTTCTTTTGCTATAAATCCTTTGTGCTATAGAGTACAGCTTAAGCTGTATAAAAACTCATTTGTAGTGTGTTAAAATTGATCATTGTCTATTTGCATTTACCATTCTAGTATACACCTCACTATGACTGGATGAAAGATCCGAATAATATAAAAATTGGTGGTCAACGAGTAACGACATATTTTACCTATCTTCAAGCCAATTGTTCTATGGGCGAAACTGAATTTGTTATGATTCCATTTAATAAAACATTCCATGAACGATTTTGTGATATTTTAGTTTGTGATGAAAACGCCACTGAACATGGCATTCGATTTCGACCAATACCCGGAAATACAATCTTTTGGTATAATATGGATGAGTATGGACAAGCTGATAATTTTACACTTCATGCAGGTCGTCCGCCTGGTGAAAATGGTACTAAAATTGGGCTGAATGTTTGGACACGTTTAGAGAAATTTTCCATGTCAGCTATAGAGCAGTGGCAGCGGAGCCTAGAGACTTGAGACTCACTTGGTTTTCAGTCCTTGAGGCTCAGTCTTATTTATTTTCGGATTGAATATTGTCTTTTATTAATAGAATGTGTTATGTTCGGTATTTGACTTAATTAGATATATATTCTGACATATCTATCTTATGATGTGTTTCACCTATTTTTTATGCATTTTTTCTTTCTCTACTCTTATATCGTATAGATGGTATTGTCTCAAAATTCGGAAATTTTTTTAAAAAAGATTTAGGAGTTTATTGAACAAAAAAACATGTACAAGAAAGAAGAGAAATCATTTGATTTGAAGATAAGTGATGTGGTTCACTTTTTACTAGACACCCGCACTCTCAAGGTGCACGTCAGTGTATATTTACTAATAGAAGTGCAGAGCACGGTAAAGTAAAATGGCACTAGGTAGACGATAACCATCGTTATTAACGTAGACAACCATACACATTTATTAAAGAATATTATTATTCTCTTCTGTTAGAACGATATCAGAAATTTTCCAGATTTTTTTGGTTTTTTGAATTGTTACTCCCCGGATTCCAAAACACATTCGCATAGATGTAACATACAACTTATATATCTCATGTATTTTTTTCTTTTCTTTTACTTGAATATTCCCCTTCTCTATATACTGTTCAGGTATTTTTCTTCTTTTCTCACATGTTTTTCTTGTCCGTATGTTTAGTTTTTACGTTCAAATATTCATCTATCTTTCACGGTAGAAAGGAAATAACAACAAAAGTCAGTAGAAGATGCTTAATCAAGTCTTCATTTATCAACTTCTATCAATGATGGTATCGACGTAAATATTGAAGAAATTGCAGCTAAAGATTCATTCATTGTGGTTGTTGATGATCAGTGACAGCAGAACACATCTTCTTCGTTTACCGATGAACAGTCAGAAAAATAATTGTCAAAGTATGAATCAGTCTGTTGTGCGCCATCAACAGCGTATGTGACTGCGACTAAATCTGAATTACAATCAACATCAATACAAGAAGACTTATATTTTGCTTCATGTTTTAGTAAAAGTTCACAGTGGAAAAAAATATTGTGAGCCTCACTAAGGTTAATGGCTGGTTTTACTCAAAATATGTTTCCTTAGAAAGATTGCTAAAAGAAAACAAGTTGATATCGTGGAGAACGTTTTTATTGTACGAATCGATGTACTTGATTTTCCTAAAGTATCTTCATATATTTTGGTATAGTTTCATTGAATGAATCGTGCAAAGTAATTCTTCTATTCTATATGAAATGGAAAAGAAAAAAGAAAATCAATATTTGCATACGCATCGCATAATATTCAGAAAAAAAAAGAAGAATATTTTATTGTTTTTAGTCAATCGTTCTTCTCTTCATAATTTTTACTGAGAAAAAGAAACGTTTAACCATGAAGAATAACATCGTTCTCATTATTATTCATTTGTCTTTTGTTTCACAGAAAAAGAGTACTTCATCAAATAGAGTATAGAGTTGTTATTCATAGTGTCAACAAGTCGACCGTAAGTGATGTGCAAAATAGTATTACTTAAGAAGACATAGAGACTAAGACAATTAGTATTTTTCAATAGACTAGATCACATATAGATATTTTTTCACTTTTATCAAGTGATAATTAAATAATGATAATCTTTAAAAATTATCATTGTGAAAAAATCAATATGATCGAAGAAACTAAGTTATTGATTTTACCGGCAATTATCACATATATAACTAAGGATTTAATTTCATCTATCAGTATTATCTGTCATTCAGTTGTTTTGTACGATATCTATCATCGTTTTTCGGTTTATGAATCTTATAAAGTAGAGTTTCTAGATATGTTGTGCGAATTTCGATGTGAGTGTCGGTGTCGGTATCAGTGTAAGATAATGAATGTGAAGGATAAACACATCCACACCCACACATTAGAAAGCGAGCTGAAGATAAGGATGTAGACATAAATGAAACTACAGAGAAGATCTATATTCAATCAATCAAAAAAAACAAATGCTTATGCTCTAAAAATTGATCTCTATGCATGTCTTTCAATAGACTTCATTTTTCTCTTTTGTTCGTTCGAAATAATGTTGCTATAGTAGTCAATGCATAACCTCTCCACTACTAATGGCTCGATCATCAGTGAATTTAACTCTCGAATAGCTTCTCTTTCTGTTCTTACATAAACACAGACAAACATTTTTTTATAAAAAAAAAATCAAAGATTGAGTTTTTTTTCTTTTTTATTTTCTGACAACATGCGCCTCCTGTAGCGTAAGTGTTTGAAATTATGGAAGATATTTCATTTGACATTATATATATCGATAAGTTTAGCTTTAGTTCATACAACTGATTTTTTACAAGTCACACTTTCTATTTCTAATCACTTTCTTTACTTTTTTTATTGTTTCAACGAGAAATGAAGAATCAACAAGAGGAGTAGCATATAGATCATTGTCTTTTTTCATTATTTTTTTCTATGTAGATTTGTTTTATTTCGAGATATTTAGGAGTCTCTGAAATACAACTACGATTACAGATTCCTGTTTGTTTCAGAATAGAGAAGTCTAAACCATATCTAAACATTGTACGAAGCGCAATAATAAGCATTAAAATTCTCGGCTATCGAAATAAATATATATGCATCGAATAATAAAAGGTATTGTTGTCTGATAGTATGGCAATATTTTATATATCTCTATTTTGTTGAATATAGTGTTCTTTGGGCTTCTGATCTTAGGCTGTCTCTTAAGAATTTTTCAATTCCGAGAGACCATTTTTCAAACAACTGGAACAAATCTTCAGATTACTGAATATTTAAACGACCTGAAGTCGCACATTCGGCAGCAAGTAAATGAATTTATACAATCGAAGTTTTGTAAGAAGGATGTCAAAGTGGCACAAGCGAATGATAATTATGATTTATCACAATATAAACATAAATGCCCTAGTCATCAATACTCTACTCGTATTATTGAACGAAGTCCATTGATAATCTATATTGAAAAGTTTCTTACTCAAAATGAAATGCAGCATCTAATCAAACTGGCGTGAGTAAAAGGAATCTCACATATATATTCCTCATTTTTTAAAGCAGTGAAAATTAAAATGTTAAGTTCTTTTTACTAAATATTCAAGAGATTAAAACTTTAAATTATCATAAACTTCCATTTTACCTATATTGTGTGTATTAGAGAAAAGGAACTGAAACCTTCAGTAACTACTGCGCCCGACGGAAAACCTTCTATCAATAAAGATCGAACATCAAGTTCAGCATTTCTCAAACGTCATCAAACACCAATTGTACAATGCATCGAGCGCCGATTTGCTCAATTTCAAGGCGATGTTGATGTCGATTCGATGGAACCATTTCAAGTAGTAAAATATACAAATGATCAAGAGGTATGACATAATTTTACCAAATTTGAATTCCATTTTCTATACATTCCAGTCTTTAGCTTTAGCTTTAGCTAGATTGGTAGTACTTATTAGCTTTCATTTTTGACTAAAAGAAATTAATTTTTCTGTTGTTGTTAAAATTGGCTCTAACGAAAAGAAAACATAAGTTAAGTTCTTTTGCTAAGAATTCTTTGTATTATAGAGTAGAGTTTAGGTTGTATAAAAACTCGTTTGTTGTGTGTTAGTATTGATCATTATTTATTTGCATTTACCATTCTAGTATACACCTCACTATGACTGGATGACAAGTCCGAATCATCTGGAAATTGGTGGTCAACGAGTGACAACGTATTTTACCTATCTTCAAGCCAATTGTTCTATGGGTGAAACTGAATTTGTTGCGATTCCATTCAATCGAACATTACATGGGGAATTTTGTGATATCTTAGTTTGTGATGAAAAAGCCAATGAACACGGCCTTCGATTTCGACCAATAGCAGGAAATACAGTCTTCTGGTACAATATAGATGAGTATGGACGAGTTGATCATTTGACATATCATGCGGGTCGTCCGCCTGGTGAAAATGGCACTAAAATTGGACTGAATGTTTGGACACGTTTAGAGAAATTTTCCATGGCAGGTTTAGAGTGATGCTGAATAAATCAAGATATTTCTTTTTTTGTAGTTCATTGGAAAGGACTATTGGTATAAGTATTTTATGTAATCATTCTCAAACTTGTTATCTGTTTCCTTTTTCTAAAAATCACGACAATACTTTGTATTTGACATTAAAAGGGCCTCCTATGTTCATACTACATCCATCCTAAAAGTATTATCAAGATAATTTTTCTCCAATAAGGGAATCTCAAGATAATATAGTAGTAATCAGTCAGACAAATAAAAAAGCGGTGAAATATGCGTATCACTTTCAACTTGAGCAAGTTTCTTTTTAGAATAGGTAACTTTTTTAGCAGGTTACCTCGAGAAATGTTTATACCCTGTAGATATTCACTTCAAAAGAAGAAAATTCAAATGCATGATTATGAATAAATGGAATTAAGGAATTGAACAAGACTATGTGTGAATGGCTATGAGTATTCTATAAAAGATAAGTTATACAGAATTTTCATGGTAGGTCTACTATCAGATATAACGCAGAGTTATCAAAATGGTTACCACTGAGAAAGGACTCGATGGAAAACTAACGGAACTATTTGTAATTTTGCATCAAAAAATGATTTTGTCTTATGGAAAACGTATATTTTATGGTTTGTTGTAAAACTACTCTCAGTTTGTAGCAATAGATTCAGCACGTAAAAACTGACTCTTGACAATCAATTTATTTGGATTTATAGAACTTTACTTCTAACACGTACAGTGAAGTACTACGGCCAAGAAAACCACTGATTATTAGTATCGTTATAAACAAAAAACAGTAAACAGTAAAGTTAGTAAAAGAGCGATAAATGCTTTTTTTTAATTTTATCTTTTACGAATTTGTTCTAATACATAGTATGTATCGGTGACTGATTAACAGGCTTTATGTCTCTGGCAATGAAGATTATTTTTGAATGATCAAATTTATTATATAAATAAAAAAAATTTAGTTATGTCTATTTTTTATTAAAGAAGATAATCGTGGCAAAGTAATGTATATAAAAACAAACTAGAATAAGTCAATTCTAAATCATTCTTCTCTCATCTAATTTGCTTGAAGTCTAATGTTAGAGATGTTTTTTCTTTTTTATTGGATCTACCAGAAGCAGAAATCGAACGCACAGTCAGTAAAGCATCATACTGTGTATCATTTATCAAAGAGGCATATTACATCAACATATATTTTCACATGTCGCTCCATATTTCAAAAACATATATGGAAAGAAATCAACATCATGCTTTTATCAAGGTATGACGTCCAAAGTACATTCTTCAACGAATAAACAAACGCACAATTCAAATGACCTTCATATGGGATCGGTTGTGGACATAATACAATTAAAAGTTCCCAAGAATATCAATAATTCGAAGAGTTTTAACGTTAAATTGAAAAAGCCTAGTCTGGCTATCTTTTGGATTAGATATTAATCTGGAATTTTCATGAATTTTAGCGATAAATAATATTGAATATATACTAGCAAAAACTAATATTATCTAGCGCCCTCTATGATATCAATCTTTGTATTGTTAGATTCTCTTTCACCAATGATAGACTTGCTTATAACCAATTCATACACACAGATTGCTATTTTTCGCACGCAATATAAAAATATATCTTCTTTCCATCTCTATTTAGATGTCTCAATTGTTTCGTCGTTTCATTTCATTACCTATTCAATCGATACGTTCTTTTCATTCATTTGATGAAGTAACACCTGCAAAATATATTTCTACTCGTCTTCAAAATGGTATTGGTTCTCGATATGTTTGTCAATTACAACGTTTAACTATACAAGTATGCAAAGAATTTCGTACATCATTTGGTACAAGAGAATGGATTGCAAATGAATTAACTGCATTTGCTCGACAACATCCATATGTTGTTATTTATGTTCAACCACGTCGTCATCGTCCACCGAATGTTATTGGAGAATATTTAAGTGGTGATCGTCAATGGATTCCACTTTCAAATTGTGATCGATCCCATGTTAATTGGTGGATACATTCATTATTAACACAACAAGGTGATCCACAATGGAGATTATTAAAACAAATGCATACAGATTCTCCATCAATACAAGGTACATGGACACCATTTACAAATAAACCAATTGATCGAACATTAAGAATATATCCAGATAAAGATCTTACTGATATTGAATATCCACAAATGACTGCAACACAACAAATCAAAGAATTATTTGAACAAGAAAAACTAAATAAAACTACATAGTTTATTATATTTTCTTTAGTATCATTTAGTTAAAATTCGATCGATTTCGAATGTTATTAGACAAATGTTTTCTTTTGTTTTTTTAGATTCATGAAACTATCAAAATAAAATTGATGTTCATGTAATAAATTCTTCACGCGCCTGTAGACGCTTTATACAATGTTTTCCACTAAAACTTTGAAAATATCGATATTAAATGCCACTAGTATATCCCATTATTATCCGACATGGTTTTCGTCGTCTTGTCGAACGATGTTATTCAATTGATTTTCGTCAATCTTTAACTACACTATGTTTATTTTTTCTTCTCTCACTTTTTACTTCTATTATTATCAATGTTCTATTACCGATTTTACTAATTAAAATTTCTCCAACAACACTTCAATCAACATCATCATCGCTTAGTTTATTTACATCAAGTCACATTTTCTTTCCAGCAGGTGTAACATCTTTACAATGTACATCACAAAAAACTCATGAATTACAAGCACATAATCCTCAACAAGAATCATTTAATAAAGAACGAAAATATACCAAAGATCAAGCAAAACAAAAAAATGTTTCTAGTGGTAAATATCAATTGACTTTCTTTATATAATACTGCAAAAACATATGTTTATATTTTCACGTAGATCTTCGACAAGAAGCAGAAACGGCACTTCATTTAGCATTACGTTTAATTACTGAAAATAAATTTGAAAAAGCAAGAAAAGTTTTTGACCATGCATTAACACTTGATCCTTATAATTCTGAAATACTTGTTGAATATGGACAATTTCTTGAATATCATCATAAAGATTTAATACATGCTGATAGTTTATATACACGTGCACTTGTTAAACAACCAACAAATCCTCGTGCATTAGAATTAAAAAAACGTACATTACCATTAGTTGAAGAAATTGATCAAAAACATTTTACTTTAGTTGATAATCTTCTTCAAGAACTCTATCGTATTCCGGATACAAATCCGTATTTACGACGAGCTAAACGTGATGCTTATTATTTACATATTTATCATTCAAATGCAATTGAAGGTAATACATTAAATCTTCGTGAAACTCGACATATTGTTGAAACACGAATGGCTATTGGTGGAAAATCTCTTATTGAACAACAAGAAGTTCTCGGTCTTGATTTAGCTTTACAATATGTTAATTGTACATTAGTTAATCGTCTTGGTTCAATAAAACTTGAAGATATATTTGAAATACATCGTCGAGTTTTAGGTTTTGTTGATCCAGTACAAGCCGGTCAATTACGTCAACACCAAGTTTATGTTGGATCATTTATTCCGCCAGCAGCTCATGAAGTTGCAGCATATCTTGATGATTTTCTTATTTGGCTTAATTCATTAGAAGATACTCGAGATCTTCATGCTATTGAATTAGCTGCTCTTGCACATTATAAATTTGTTTATATTCATCCATTTATTGATGGTAATGGTCGAACAGGACGTTTATTAATGAATTTAATTTTAATGAGATCTGGTTTTCCACCAGTTATTATAAAGAAATCTGAACGTTTAATTTATTATTCACATTTAGATCAAGCAAATGATGGTGATGTTCGACCATTAATACGTTTTATTGCGAAATGTACGGAAAGAACTTTATCGGAATTTATTCATCAATCACAACCAACAAGAAGTACTGGGCAAGAATTAAGTTTAACTGATGATGATGATAATGATGATGAACGAAATATTGATGATGATGATGATGGAATGAGTTTAATTGACGAACGTGTTATTATGGTAGAATGAAGAATAACAGTACAAATGTATATATTAAAGATTTATTTTCGATTGTTTTTATTCTTGTTTAAAATATCATCTGACATGAAAGAAAGAATTATTTAATAAAAACTATTGATATGACATGTAAAGAAGACGTAATTGCACCTTTTTGAGAGAATATGTATATATTATAAGAAATTCGATAAGCAAAAATAAATATATCAACGATAGAGAAACATTGATTCACAATAATACTGAATTCAGTTTTTACGATGATGGTGATATTTCTATAGAATTCTCACAAATCTCCTTTTGCTATAACAAATAACAAATATATAATATTCGAGATCTAATCAGAATATCAAAATGTCATATAGTGAACATGCTGAGGTGCAGAGTCTTCTGTAAAAACGAAAAATTTCCTCTCAGTATTCAAGTAAAAGAAATGAAAAGATAGAAGAGACTATGATATGTTTGAAATATACTCTATCCTAATGAACATATCAGATCATTTACGTATAAAATAATATTTTCATTTAAAAAATTTCCTTATTGTTTCCCGATAGAAAAAATTTCCCCGAACGTGCGTTCGCGCAGAAGGGCATATTCTGCACCCCTGTGAAAATGTATGAATCAATATCCTTCACTATCTTGAAAAACTTCTTAATTATTGATTCTTTGTTTGTTTGATTGGTCATAATATCAAAATTTATTCAAATTTTTTTGCTTTTACGTCAATACAAAACAAGTTATTATCGATTCGTTCATTCAAATTTTTCTTTAGATTCATAAAAACGAACTTTAAATTTACTAACGTTCGTATGTATCTACATTTTTCCCTTTCTGTCGTCCGTCATGCATATTTCTCTCTTTCTATATGTATACGTCAAATCGGAACATGTGACACATATTTAACGATTTATATTATGCCTAAGATGTTTTCTGGTAGAGGATATTGTACACAACCAACATGTTTTCCTGTTTTGGGTGCTCCTCCAATTGCTGTTTTTCTTTGTAATACACACTGCGGACATATGTTATGCTACAGACATTGGCTCTCTCATCAAACAACCATCGCTGATGATGATCAAAAAGAAATGGAACATTCATCATCAAGTATATATATATATTTTATTTCAAATTATACTAGAAAATTCCTTATTATTATCATTATTATTTAGCTGTTACTCTTGATTCAGATCTAGATGAACAAGAAAATGTTCCTGATCTTTTAAAAGAATGTACAAATCAAGAAGAACATCATACATCAGACAAGAATATTAATCATTCAATTAAATTATCAGAAAATATAGGTAAATTATTTTTCGAATACAAATAAAAATCTTTGTTCTGCTGATATTTTAGATCCAAATGAAAAGCAAGAAAAAATTGAATCAAATGTGTAAGAATTTATAATTAAGAATCTATTCGATTTTTATTTTTACTTTTAGATATGCTAAAGAAATCGAATGGTGGAATGAAATAACACCATGGAAAAATAGTGAAGGTAATCATTTCATAAATAATATCATATTATTATCCGTAATTTTTTAATTCAGATTTTTATACTAAAATAATGAGACACTCAACTGATGAAGGTAACAATTTTATTCTAGTTTCTATCAATAAAATTTCTTTTTAGACTTCGATTACAGTGAATTATATAATAGAAATGATGATTCAGATTATGAAATCAAGGGAAAAAGAAAGGTATGATCAAATATAAGTTTAAGCATATTTAAATAATTAACTAATTAAATAGATATCAAAGAAAAGATTTGAACAATCTATAAGTTGTCGTTCATATTCCGATGAATGTCCATTAACATTTGATGGAGCATTTGGTTTAATTCAAGAATATCATCAACATTCTTTATGTACAAAATCAAGAAATTCGAATAAAAAAATATGTCTTTATCAACATTTGAATTCTAAACATGGTTTTACACGTCAAATATCCATTCGTCTTGTTAAAGCTATTATTGAACAAAAAGATCCAAAGAAAACGAAATTATTTTCATTAACAAATGATACACCATCAACCTTATTTGATCCATATCATAAAGTAAAATGTCCATTTTCAACAAGATCTGATCTTATAAATACACCATGTTTAACACAAGAAATAACTCGTAAAAGTTTTCGACGACATCTATCCGGTGTACATCGATTAGATCAACAAACAATTAATAAACTTATGAAAGAAATGATTAAATAGTAAAACATGATTTTATTGTATATGTCGTTATTTTGTTTTTGTTTATATTTTATACGTTAGATTAATTCTAGAGAAAGAAAAACAGATTTGTATGATAAATGAAATAAACTTTTAACTTACGTAAGTTTAATTCTACAGCAATTGCACAACCATTTTGAACAACTCTCATCAAAATCAATTCATCTAAATTTAAACAGAAAAGAAATCAATTTATGGCTTAAAAAAATAAAGTATTAATTTTGTTCGCAGAGTGTACCGTGTACATTTTGTTTTCGCCAGCAACGTGTAAAACAGCGTGTATTTCAAAAATCGCAAGTGTTTCACCCATTTTTCTTCTACTGTGTACACTTACCATTCGGAACCCTGGTTATAACTACAACAAACAGTTGAGATTGTGTTTCCTTTGCTGCACTTTGACGACATCATATTTTAGCAATAAAATCCTATAGTATCTACTTAATTCATAAGAAGAATATGGTAAAAAGATGGTTGATCAGTTTATTTATAGAAACAATGTTGTGAAGTACTCTTCGAAGTTAAGATCTTTCAAAAATGATACAAAAATCTTGTCTGGTTTCTATTTCTAGAAATCTGTTGAATAATATCTGTTTGAATTTTGACTTTACCATTTATTTTGTTTTTTTCTGTAAACATACTAAATTAAAATTTGACGAAAAAAACTGATAAAAACTAGAGAATAATAGAAAATAATCACAAAATCTTTTTTTTGTTCCCATAACATGTCAAAGTTTATCCGTATAAATAAAATCTTAGTGTATCATCTTATTATTTCGAAAAATCAATTAACAAAATGTAAATAGAAAGAACTTTTAACAAAGCCTTTATTTAAAGAACTATTTTTCATCTGTAGTACACAATATCATATCACTTTTACAGACTAATATATCAATTGGTTTTAGTATAGTATTCTGTTTTGAATTTAAATAACAATTTATAAAATTATTCTTTCAATATGATATACAATATATAATTTTCGTATGTTCATTTGATGAAAATCAAAATTTTTCTGAGATTAAGTTTTTATTCTTATGGTATAATCTAAGTTAAAATATATACATAGATTAACTGTACCTATTAATAAATGAATTTTCATATAAAAATAAAGAAAAAATTAAATATCTATAGCTTGTTCTACGAAAATATATTTATTACATTTTTAGTTTTCCTAAAATGAGTGGACCGAGCCTACCCTAGAGGAAAATCCTGGCGCCGACACTAATGTTGTTGTTGTTCACAATAAAGACAATTTGATGAAGGCCGATCAGCAAAAATGGACTCTCAAGTGGTGAAATTGGTTAAAGTAGATCGTGTTTTTTCTAACAATTAATATTATATATTGTTGACATAAGAGGCAAGATTCGATGTGTTGTTGAATTGCGTAGTTGATGCCAGACCGCCAATATTGATTTTTATTTTATTGTATATACTAGGACTACTTGCCTATACAGCGATAAAGAAATAGAGATTTTCTATTATGTTGCAACAATAATGGTACAAATTGTCGTTGTATTTATGTTGGGAGAATGATTCATCATTCGAACATGACAGACAAGAATATGTACTACATAACAACATTATCCGAGTCTCAAACCATCATATGAGACTTTTGAGTAAAGTCGAAACCGACCATCGTAGCTTTGACTTACCCTTACCCTCATTTAGGATATTCATAAAGTCAAAGATCCTTCGATTAGAATCAAGATCTACATGATGAGATCTGTGAGAAAGATCGAAAGTGCGATCGTGACTTCTTTGATTCTCACACCCACACATATACAATTACTATTTCTTACATGTTGATTGCTGAAAAGCACGAGTTAAGAACTTCGAATTGAATTTTTCCTTGTATATCTTTATTTATTCGTTAGTTTTTTGATCAGTATTTATTTTCGATTAGCTATTCTCTTACAACACACTCTCGTAATCACTATACAATATTAAAAAAAACTGCACGGTTTGATTAGTTTGCAAAAATTAAAATAAGTTAGTAAGCCTATAAACTAGTTATTCAAATCCTATTTCATAATCCGTTAGTCCAGGGTTAAGTGAATCGGCATCCGATGAACGCTACTTGTATTATATGTCGGTGTTCGAATGCATATTGTGTGTCAATGGTTTTTTAAATCTACATCGCAAAAAAAACGTTTCACCATTTTTATACCTTGATGTTTCGATCCAAGATTTTAATTTTGTTTGCAATTCATTTGGAAATTCTTTGAGTAAAGAAAGTCTCGCCTCTCTTCCTTTATCAAATCCTAAATCAACATTTTCAGTAATGTCAACCTTTTCTATCATTTCTAAACCAGATGTTTTAAATTGTTCAAGAAGAACTGTTTTTTCTTTAGCTTGGCGGAAATCGGTCCATAAGAAATATCCACCTGGTTTTAGCACACGATAAACTTCACTTAAAAAACGTTCCATTGATGGATAACAATGTGATGATTCAACATTAATTACAATATCGAATGTGTTGTTTGAATATGGTAAACATTCAGCATTACCATGTTCAAAACGAAGATTGGGGATAGCTGCGTGACATTTTTGGCAAAATTCAATAGCATTTTCTGAATAATCAATTCCTACCATCGATTTAACATTGAAATTACGTGCAATCCATGCGCTACCTCCACCACGACCACATCCGATTTCGATTACATCTAATCCTTCCAAATTAGTATCACTGATAGCAGCAGAGTACAATTGAACGTAATATAGAGCAGGATTAAGATCGTCAACATCACCATTTCTTAATATTGTTTTGTGAAGATCATTGTCTTGGATTGCAAAGCCGTAATTCATAAATGTCCAATCTGGCCTTTGGAAATATTTGGCCATAAAATCATAGAAATTTTTTGCGTTACTTGCTAATTCACCAGTATCTTTAAAAGCTTCATTCATTGCTTCTGTCAATTCAACTGACGAAGAGGAAGTTGTCGACGCATCAATGATCGGATTCATCTTCTTGCAATTACGTATTTCAAGGCTGTAACTGAGGAAACCACACTATATCACAAGTAGAAGATAATAAGTAAAGTAAATAAGATAAATTTAGTTCAAACATGTCCAAGCAGACATAAAAGGGTGTATATGCAGATGTGGATGGATGAGTAGTAAGGATGGGGATATGGGTATGATTTTCTTGTGTTACATACATCCATACCCACAAGAAAGACTAACGACAGACAAAAGAAAAATATTTCTTATTTTTTCAGGTAATCATTGTATACGTATCATCTAATGGTATGACTGAGAAATTACGTAAAAGGACTATTCTAACATACTAACTTTTCATAATTAATTTGAAAAATCTTTATGACTAAACTTAACTGAAAACAATTTATGCATTCTATGTGTTTTATAAATAGTAGAATAAAAGATTAAAATAATGAAACTAGATTATTTTAGTAAAATTCCCATGAGTAGAAAATACATTTCTTGCTCTTACTAATTCACGAGCTACTGATTATCTTGAATATCTGCAAGAATGGAATTATAAGCCAATTTAGAATCAGCCCTCTCATCAATACAACGAGCTCTGATATTCAAAGCTATCGTTTTTATTTTGTACCCTAAGTTAAAATAATATAATTACACTTACCGTTAAATTATACCCAATAACGATCGAAACTAATGAAGAATGAATATATGCAACACCTATAAAATAAAAAAAAATAAATCATTGAAAAAAATATCAAGAAACACACTTGCCGTGATCATTGATGCATAGACCATAGACGTTTACCATAATAAATATTAATAATCGATCAGATTTGATAATGTATAAGCAACGATAGTATTCGATAATATGCATAATAAATCAAAATTAATGTGAACAACCGTATAAAAATGTCAGTAGCACATATTTTTGTCGTCCTTGGCAGAGGTATAGATTGGTTTATTTTAATGTTACAAAAACAATAAACAAGTCGATAGATAGAAGAAACCGCTACTAAATACTTTATTCGTTATTTATGTAATAAAGATTATTTGTATTTAATGCAACACTTTGAATCCATCGAATTCTCATATCATGGACCATTTATAACTCGAATAGCATTTGTTACGTAAATGATGAATAAAGTATTCAATAGCGGTTTCTTCTGCCTATCGATTTGCTTATTTTTTTCCGTAACATCAAAATAAACCAATCTATACCTCTGTCAAAGACGGTAAAAATATGTCCTTGTGACATTTTTATACGGTTGTTCGCATTAATTTTGATTTATTATGCATATTATCGAATACTATTGTTGCTTATACATTACTCTATCTCATCAATTATAGATGACCATGAATAAATCACTTCACATTGTATTCATTTTTTTGTTTCTTTTTTAGCTCTAGGTATTTAGATACGATATCTTAGGCCGTGATTCGGGTATTTTCCGGATGTATTCGTACACAAACGGGAACATACTAGACCAACGATGAACCAGCATAGAACTTAAACAGTTCTATCAAAAGTACTAATCACTATTCTTAAATGACCTTATCATGCTTGAAAAAAATACTGTAAAAAATGCCAAAAAAGCGTAAAAATCCGTCTAGAGCTTGGACTAGGTTTTAGAAATGATAGATCAAGCCAGAACTTGATGAGCTCTATCGATTGCACACGTTGATGGTTTTGTTTGAGTGAAGTTTTTTACCAAAAAACTACTAATTAATACATTATACACTTTTATGATGATATTGGACTTAACACAATATAATTGATGAGACAAATAATAAAATAATACGGAATTCTAATTTTTTATTGTAAAGAACTGTAAAATTATGAAATAATAGGATAACATTTATCATATCGACCAACTTCAGTGGTCATTAACAAGATACTCCATCTCCCCAATAAAAAAATAGATTTTCGTATTATTTATATTATTTGTCTCATCAATGATATAGTATTAAATGAATTCGTGAAGTATAGAGACACAATTATAATGATTATCGGTATAGATGGTGGTGCTGGAATAAGGAGTATCTTGTTAATAACCACCAAAGTTGGTCGAAACGTCGATATTATAATTGTCATCCATATATTATCTCTTAATTTACAGCTTTTCACAATAAAAAATTAGAATTTTCTAATTGATTAATACAATGATCCGGTATAAAAAAAAGAAAATATATAATAAAACGTCAGTTAATATCATTAAAGCTTCATAGAGAATAAATCAAAATTTACTTTAATATATCAGCCCTTTAATAACAACTGTATGTAATATCTTCTCAATACTACGCTAAAAAAACTACTAATCATACTTATCACACTATACGAAACCGCTGATAACGACAATATTTAACTATATACTTACAATTACTTTTTACCACAATTTTCTCTGCAAGATTATAAAAAGAAATTGTACAGATAATAATAAAAAATTATTTACAGTAACTTTCGGGAATGTTGCTAACGTATTTAATCAATCGACTGAAGTATTTCATAAGAATCATAATATTCAATGAATTAGAAAATAAAAATATTTATATAATATTAAACAAAAATAGAACTTCAGTGATTATTGATTATACAGTTATAATTACATAAAACAGTTGAGGTTGTGTTTCCTTTTCTGTAATTTAGTGACATCATATTTTAGCAGCAAAATCCTATAGTATTTACTTAATTCATAAGATAGATATGATAAAAAATAACGATTGATTAGTTTATTCGTACAAAGAATGTTGCCCATTATCAGCGACATTTGTAAAACAATGCTTTATAGGAAAGATTATTTTGTCTTATATATCAACACATTACTGGTTTTTTTATCGCTTCTCGTGTAAGAAATAGATTTTTCGTAAATCTCAAGATTTACAATTATGTAAGCTGTCCTGTATTGAAGGTGAATGTGAGTATGGATATATGAAGAGTACAGTTTCTTTAATGAGATCGACTTGCATCTGTATTCTAGTTTTTTTTAAAAGCCTTATTACAGGAGAAAGGAATCTACTACTGTTTGCAAGTAAAATTCTTTTCAGTTCCTCTTCATACATTCAGATCTCGATTATATTGGTATTACTTTGAGACGCCACGTCTACCTGCCTAGTTTTAAGTAGACAAAGAACATGAATGGATTGTCTGTTGGAAAAAGTTCATTAGTGATTGACGAAAATCCAGCAGATGTTTAAACTTTCAAATTTCGACGTAAAATATTTTTGATAAAACTTTAGAGAGAACTGAAGAAGTAAAAGAACATTTATTAGAACAATAAAGTATTCAAATTAAAGGTTTAGAACACTTGAAACGATCAGAAAGTAGGTTTTTTTGTCAAGGGAGTCTATAATTATAAAACAGTCATTTTACAATTTTCTCCAAAGAACAAGAGATGAAATAGAGATGTTAGAGTATTAAATAGGACTTCAGTGATCTCACATAGACATGTCACTTACAGACCAATATTATTTGTTATTAAAGTAATATAAACATTTGCGTCAGTTCGTATAAGGAGGTCTATGATTTCAATATACCTTATATTTAATCATATAAAAACTTAAGAAATTATAATTCATATAACTTAACAATTTCATCGCAGAAAATGTACATCTTTTTTGCACTTTAATGTCGGTGAGGTTCCCTCGTTAGCTGAAAAATACTTTAGTTCGACTTTACCGCTAATTAAAAGGAAATATTGAAAATTTTCATAGTCGAAGAATATGAATCAATTTCTCATCTAGGAAAACTAATAAATTTATTCCATGTTTCGGCCTTGATATATTTTATTAATAACAAAAAAAGAAATGAATACAAGAAAAAAAAAGAATAACTTTGAAACAGTAGTCATATACATCGTTATTTGGTACCGAAAGATCTTTCTATATGATATATATATATATATTCGTTTTAAACTAATAACTCGACGACAAGAAAATAAGTTAAAATAAAAACAAAAGGTACTAAGCAATTACCACCGGCAATGAATGAAGAGAAAAAAAACTGTCATTTAAGGTTTATGTTTTGTCTCCGGCCTTTTTTCTGTATATTCTCGAGTATCAGTTGTTGTTGCTGTTGTCGTCGATGTTTGTTGTTCTTCTTCCGTTGTTGTTGTTGTTGTTGAAATATCAACTTGTTGTTTTTTTGTAGTAGAAACATTTGATAGAGATGATTGATTGACTGTAGCAAACGCTGCTTGAATCATTTTATCAAGTGCTAAACGATATGTTTCAATGTTACTTAATTGACCACCAAAATTAGCTGCGGTTAAATTAAGACTAGCAAATAATTCAGAAGTTATTTCTTCAGCAGATTTATTATTGTCTAAATGAGAAGTAAGAAGAAAATTTTTATTTCTAATAATTTCAAGACCAAAACACTAAGGTTATTATAGCGTTGAGAATTAGACTATTTAACTTCTATAAAAACAAGATTCAAAGTTATTTCATGCACTATAATACCTACCGGATTATTGATTAACTATGTATGTAATGTATTTTACCTAAAGATTTCTTGAACTTTATATGAAATATCGCGTATATATGAGAAGGTTTACGGATATCTAATTTTCGCGAAAAACTCTACCTAAAAACTGTAATCATCTGTTTTTGATTGTTCTAATAGATATACTGAGTCGACTGATGATGCTCAAGAAAAAAAGCACACAATTTGTCGAAAAACTTGAAACTCACTTAGCTCGACCATTTAAAGAGTGAAGGTGTGAATATGTATATCAATAACATGGATTATTCTTACTTGCATTCTACTCATTCACATATACATCCTAATGGATTTACTAAATATTCTTTCTCAAGAAGGATTCGAATATTAAGAAATGTTATAAATTAATTAGTTATTCTATTTATAATCTCACCAGTATCGATGACATGTTCGAATTGAGCAACTGTTAGTTTATTTATATCTTCAATTTCTTCATGATTATCTTGTTGATGAATGGCTAATTCTAATTGTTTTAATTTTTTTGGTACAATTGAACATAAATTTTTTCTTTTAAACCATTTATCTTGTCCATAGACCCATTTTTCATTTGTTTGATTGAAAGGTTCAATAAGACTTTCTAGAATTTCTGTTTGTTGATAGAAACTTTCTTTAAAAAATCTTTCATCACCAATATAAACAATTAAATTTGGTTGTTTTGATAATAAATGTAATAAATGAAATGCTTCTTCTTTAAACATTAATACTAGTGGAATATTAACATTATTATTTCCATCACCAGTCATAGAAAATATTCCTTCATTAGATGATTTTAATGATGTATTATGATCAATAACAATACCACCCATAGCACGAGCATTTTCTAATTGACGTGCTTTTTCAATAAACATACAATCACCACGACGGACAATACCAATACGTGAATAAAGATGATGAGAAGAAAATAAATGAGAACAACTCGAAAATGGTTGAGCAACATATAATTGAGCAAAGATCTGAAAATAAAATATGATATTATTAGAAATGATTGAGAAAAAAATTTAATTACTCCAAGTTTTCCATGTAATTGCTGTCCGAATTGAGCAGGACCAACGGAGAAACGAATTGGTTTTGTTAAGGAAGAATTTATTAATGGAATAACAGTTAATGGTAAATGATGTTTAGATTCCGATGATGATTGACTTAATCCATTCGTATTTTTCATTAAATCTAACATTTCTTGTATAAAAATCAGACCATTATTAGCATCTTCATGTGATGCTGCATTTGCAGAATTATGAATTAATTGAATACCTTCATCAACAAACAAGAATAAATATGAAAAGAAAGAAATTTTATTACTTACGTCCATCTGTCATTGTTTGAATTTGAATGCCCATATGTGATAGTTGAATTACATGTTGAGAATTTCCAGCAGAAAATTCAGATGCAGTTAATCGAGGATGTGATGCACTAGAAAGATTTAAACTTATTTTTTATTGTCTGGTTAATTAATTTTAGTCTCCTTTTTATTTATAGTAAGGAATAAGACGCGTCTCATTATTTACAAGCTGCTAATTTCATGTTTTAGTGGATTCTAAGACCTGTCATTATTCATAGTCGTACTTTTTTCAATAATTTCTTTCGTGATGGAAGAGCAAAAGTCACATGAAGTTTCCGCATTTTTTTATTACATTAAGAATTACTTCTAGCAAAAAGGATGAGCTGAAAAGCTTTTAATTAATTAAGTTATTTCATTCTTAAAAGAAGCTGCAGAATGCAAGCAATTTTGAAATCATTGAAATATTAGTCAAAATTTAAAGTCAATTCTTGAATTGTCCGAGAAATACTGAAGATCCTGATAAAAGATTCAATTCTGTCGATCTAGAAATAAAAATAGTCTCCATGAAACTATTAAAAGTACTTTAGAAAATCGTGCTTCGAGTTTAAAACTATGAAAATAACAAGTAACGCTCCTCAGAGGACTCGCTTAGCTCTTTCTCGTAAAAATGCATTTTCTTCACATTTATCGGAAAAACAAATGGAAATTGTAAAAAATCAGTTTTCGATGTTATTTTGATCCCCCCCCTAACCATGATCACCTAATAGACCTTAGATTCGGATTCCCCGCATCGGAGTACCTCTAGAAATGTCTATTTTGAAAAAATTACTTTCGATGTTTTTTTGACCCTGCGGACAGACAAACAATTTATGTTCACCGGACTCTTCTCTACGAGAAAGAGAATATTAGCTTTTCTAACTATGTATTCAACTGAAAGATGAAACTTTAGTCTTTTACTTTTTCGATCGTTTTTCCATTTCAATTGCTGATGTTGTTGTTATTGTTTCGGTCATATCTTGATCACCACGAATATTTCTTCTTAATTGTTCTTTATATTGATGTGATTTAAATTGATCATCCATGGCTGGACATTGATTATTTTTAGCTCGATTTTCATTAAATCTTTCTGTCAATGAAAGATTTTTTTGCTCATATAATTGTGCTGATAATAAAGTTTTTTTATCAAATTCTTTTCTTAATGTATCATTAATATTAAACATTCCAAAATTAAGTGGAAGAAGATGTGCTTCTGTTGTAAATATAAATTGATCTATATCCATATAACGATGTGGAATGGAATCGAATAATAAATAAAGATATTTAAATGTTTCAGCTAATACAAATGAATCCATACGATCTTCTTTTTGACCAGTAGAAACATCCGATATAGCAGCATAACCACATGGAACACGAGCATGTTCTTCGAGATTTGTTAATATTGTTCGGCCAACTTCGAGATAATGAGGATCACCAGTAGCCTTAAAATATGAAAAATTTCTTAGAATGAAAATTTTGTTATGTCAAATAGATTTTTACCTTATAAAGAAAATAAGTTGATTCAACAAATTCTGGTCTTAATGGATGTGAATTCCAATGTATTCTATAATCTGTAGTAAAAGCTTCTGGTAAAAATTTATGTTTTTTCACAACCTGATAAAGCATTTCATGTAGTTCAACAGCTGGTTTTAAATCTCCTGTCATAACTTGTAATCCAGGCCAAAATGCTAATAATGCATCCATATGATTTTTTGCTAAACGATATGGTTGATGCATATGTACATTAACCATAGCAACACCTTGTTGAACATAAGACATTATTGATGAATAATGTTGTTGAAAACGAGTTAAATAATCTGTATTTGATTCTCCTAATAAAACATATGCTTTAAATAAATATTCATAATAAGAATCGATGCCAGCACCAATGCCTGCTTCACGTACAATCCAATCACCTGAATGTACATTAAGTATAGTACCCATTAAATTTGATTGTCGATGTCTTCGTTCCCATAAATAAGTCATAGCACGATCAGCATATTGTTCAAATAAATAATTTCCTGTTAAACGTGATAATGTTGCCCATTCTAATATTAATGTACCAGCACATGCTGTACATGTAAAACGTTCACGTTCACTTTTTGATAATGTTAAATCAATACCATAACGAAGATTAACACGTGGTAATGGTAAACCACTTGTCGTATTAAATGCAGGTAATAAACGAAGACCTAAATCATGAGCAAGAACTAATAATTCATCACGATACCAAGATAAACGTAGTGGATGATGTAAATTAACATATTTTGCGGATATATGACCACCGAGAAGTCCACTAAAAACAAAAAAGAAGTAATTGAAGAGAAGCATAAAATTTAATAGTTTAAATATTCATCATATTTTTATATTCTCATCGTAAATCTTATCTAGATAAGAATGAATTACCCGATCATCCGAATATTTGTTTCAAACACTGAAACAATCACATCACGATCAAATGAAACATGTTGAATAACTTGACGAACGGCTTGTTCAAATTCATCAAACATTCCAAGTACCTAAAAAAAAACGTTAATTGTTTTAAAATTAAATATTTTTATATACATTACCGCTAATGTATCCAAACTATCAACGAGTGTTAACGAAAAACTAAATAAATAAAAATAAGATTTTTCATTAATGAACAGAAATTTCTATTTACTTTCCAAGAGCATCATCAATATCACCACGAGATGTTTCCGAACCACGATATCGGCCTTTACAACTAAAAAAAACATCATATTTTAACTTTATCTTCATCGAATCAATTCTTTTACCTTAATGGCATTAGTTCATCAGCCGGATAGGCATATTTCTATAAGATAATTTTATAAAGCATAGAGAAAAAAAAATAGATAATATATTTTCTACCATATAGGAACCAAAACCATGTTTAAACATATCAATCACTTGTAACCGAAGTTTTGATTTTTCCTCCGGTAACATACCAGAAATGATTGATATAAGAAAAAATATTTGGAAAATTTTGATCAGCATGTTATCTGATTAAAACGTAAATAAAAGGAAGACTAAATACAAATATATATATAAATAAAATATAATAAAAAGAATATTCTTAGCATACGTTATTTATGTACTGTATTATAATAGAAAAGAATAAAATAAATATTATATATTCAATATATCAGTCATGGAGAATGCAAATAAATACACCACATGTTCGATTTGTTTTTTTATCTATGAGTTGTTTCTACAAACAGAAAATAAATAATTAGGTTTCATTTAATATTATCAATGAATAAAAACCTAAAGGCGTAGTAAAACAATCGAAAGAAACTATTTTGTATGATTTAACTGGGTAAATATATCATCGAATCAACTGATAAATGATGAGTTATGTACAAAGATGTCACTTTAGTACATATAAATTTTGTTGTTTCCGATAGTGTATTAATTTGGCCTTGAATCAGATCTTTTCGGTATTAATTCTAATTATATAAATGTTGTGCAAAACAATCATTTATTCAGAGCATATCAATTAAATACTCCAAATAGTGATATTATTTTAAAGGTTTGAATATTTTCTTCGTTCTATTCGATTAAAAGATGTTTTATCTCAAACATAGATTTATATCGAATCAAATACTTAATTAATATTGTGGTTCAATAGTTCGTCTATTATTTATAACTGTATTCATTGATACAGTCACTTGTACAATATTAGAAATAGTGAATGCTTATGGTACGGAAATAAATGATATGTTAACACTTTATATAATATATATTATTGCTTAAGACAAACAATCAGTGAGTAAGTTCTGTGTCGCTTGATTTAAACTATCAGTATATGAAATAAAATAACTAGATGATTATAAGATTTTCTTGACGGTCTTTTCAATGGAAAGTATTGTTTGAAGGAAAAGATTGTTAATAGAAAATTAAAGTTTTATATGATTTGTTGAAGATTTACTCCACTGTAATATTCACTTGAGTGAATTAATAATACAATCGTCTTATCTAGGAGATTGTTTAAAACTTCTGAATAAGTTGAATGCATATTGACGTATATACTTACTTGAATGACCGTAAAACGAAAAGCAGTGAACTCTGTTTGTCAAGATATCTGTCACTTCCGTGAGTTTTTATTGAATATATTACTATAGCTATTATCTTCCTCAATCATTATAGAGATCTTTCGTACTTATATTTCATTTGAATCTTCAAAACTGATCATGTATATTATGTGTTTGACATTTGTATTGATAAATATAATATTGGAAATCATAACTTCGTAGAAGTTCTACAAAATATCTATTGAATTAGATTAGATGTTAGCAGTGAAATATAGGATAACTTCATATTATTCAAGTAATAAAAAAAGATATCCGAAATAAAAAGCGAAAAAGATGATCTATAGAAGATAAACATATCTTGTGGATCCTTTACTAAATTTTCATACATCTTTTTAGAGTATAGTACAATAGGTTGCATTTTTATAAACTCTAAGATGGTTGGTTTAGTTGTGATGTACTCTAAAACGAAATATCGAACACTTCGCTTATGTATGTATTCTGATAAAATCTTATGTAATCTTGAAGTCCACACAACTATTTTATTACAATGACATATAAGTGATGATAAATAATATGCCATTTTTATCGAATTTAAAGTACTTGCATATATTGTGCATCCGATGAATTCTACTCAGGAGTAAAAAGTAAATATCACTTGATTGATATCATAAGATTATCGTACAGAATAGATTGAAAAATATGCAGAATATCTAATTACTCATACAATTAAACACAAAACAAAACGAATCTCATGTATGGTAAGTGAATTTGACTAACTCAATCTATGTAGCGAGATATTTACCGTAATGAAAAATAATTCTAGCAACAGATGACATTGTAGTGTATTAATGTTATTTCAGACAGTAGGACAATTTACTTTTTTGATCAAATAAGAAAAGCATTTAAAAATAGTTACTCGTCTAAGATTATAAAGTAACTATATTATATTTCATAAGTTTTCATTAAAGAATAGTCAAATCATATTTTTATGATATTTAAATTATACATTTTTAACTTCCTTCGATTCTTTTTTTCTCCTATCAATTAAATACAGTTCTCTATTCTCTTTTTTTATTACGCGCATTCATTTTTTCTCACTCAAAGCAAATATTTATAACATTGATATGAATCACTATTGACATGCACGCTACCATATTTTACTTGAAATTTGTAGATAAGAAATTAAAAAAAACCATTTCTTTTTTTTTTTGAATGAAAAAACTGAAGTTTTTCTCTTTGTTATATTTGATATTTTATTGAATAAATGAAGATTTTTATTTGTTATTTCAGTTAACACATATATGATATAAAAAAAACCATCAATGCTATTGATCTTCTTCATTAGTTTTTTTAATTTTATCGTCGATTTAATACTCTTCTTTTCTTTTATTTTTGAACAAATGGCTTTAGTTTCAAATCTTACGACAAATTTTACTTTGACATTATTTATCAATAAAATCTTCTGTTAATGTGTACAACTATTTACTGATATTGCTATAAATTAACTATCCACAAACAATCTTATCTCTGATGTACAGTGAATATTTATTTTACTAAACAATTATACAATAAATCATTACAGATTATTATGAAGAACATTCGATTTTTGTAAATGAAAGTGTTATATTAGTTTAAAAAAATCTCAGAATAAAGTTTATAATGTATTTTTTTGTAAGTAATGCCTTGTATTATTAATAAGATGAATTAATCATTTTCCATTCTTATTCGATTTTTTCTATGTTTTGCATTTATAGAATACATATGCATAACTTTTTTATTCAAAAGAGTATAGATTTTCATTATATTAGACAGTAAAATCAGAACCCTTTTACTTTTTTCTGATGAATGAACTATATTAATATTATCTATAACATACAAAACACCAATCATTAAATTTATAGCAAGTGAAAACGATAGGACGCTCAAATTGGACAAAAAAAACATTATAAAAAAGCTACAAATTCAGGATTTTAGTTATTTTTATTGTTCTCGCCAATAAATCGCTACGGAATAAATTTCTCATGTTGTTCTACGTAGTTTTACTAAATCTCGTTATACTTTATATGAAAACTAATAACGTAAAGACAAAAATGATATACTCATATTTATACAATCATCAGTCACGTATTAACTCTTATTTAATAAATACGTATTCATACATCTTACAATTGATTTTCTATCTCGATATTTTACTTATGACCTTTCTCTATTCTAGAATTTTCTTCTTCTTTCGTTTTCTATCCTATACGTTTATATACATAAATCGTATATTTATCTACATATAAACTGTAAATTAAATAACTACATGACGATATATGTGTGTATATATTGAAACGTTTTGTTTTTATTTACAAATAGAAACAACAATAATTAGTCATTGGTCTTATTCCGTTTTCCCACATTTGTGAATTTAAAATGTATTAGCCCTAAAGAGGGCTGTTGGGTTTTTAAGTATTTTTTGATGTTATTTTGAGGAATAGGTCAAGCATATTTAAGCTTTTTCAGCTGCTTTGCTACCTGATGATTTTTCACCAGCTGGTTTCTTTTTGCTTGGACCAGCACCACCTGTTGTTTCACGTGGTGTTGATGGAGCACCTTCAGCTGTTTTCTTTGGTAAAAGAATAGCTTGAATATTAGGCAAGACACCACCTTGAGCAATGGTAACACCAGATAATAATTTATTCAATTCTTCATCGTTTCGGATGGCTAATTGAAGATGACGGGGGATGATACGTGTCTTCTTATTATCACGAGCAGCATTACCAGCTAATTCAAGAATTTCAGCTGATAAGTATTCAAGAACAGCACCTAAATAGACTGGTGCACCAGCACCAACACGTTCGGCATAATTACCACGTCGAAGAAGACGATGAATACGACCCTATGAGAAATAAAAATATATATAAAAATCAAAAACGAATCTTTATTTTTTAATAATATAACTTACAACTGGAAATTGAAGACCAGCTCTTGATGAACGAGTTTTTGCTTTAGCACGAGCTTTTCCACTTCCTGCAGTTTTTCCACGTCCTGACATTGTGTCTTGATTTGTTTATTTATTTACTTGACGAAAATGTTTTTGAAATGATATGAATTCTATCTATGTCGTATCTATATATATGTCCATTCAATGAACAACATTTCTAACCAATCAAATAACAACACTAATGATTGGTTGTTCAACTGACAAACAACAGACACATATGTGTGTATATAAATAGAAGAAATAGAAAAAAAACTTTTTCTTTCCTGTATACTCTCAATATCATTAATACTTGCTCAACATGCCACCAAAAACACCATCCAAAGGATCAAAAAAAGCTGTTACAAAAACAACAAAAGGTGCATCCGGTGCTAAAGGTACCGATAAAAAACATCGACGCAAACGAAAAGAAACTTATTCAATTTACATCTACAAAGTACTTAAACAAGTTCATCCAGATACAGGTATTTCATCGAAAGCTATGTCAATTATGAATTCATTCGTCAATGATATATTTGAACGTATTGCTGCTGAATCAAGTCGTTTATCTCATTATAATAAACGATCAACAATTAGCAGCCGAGAAATTCAAACAGCTGTTCGACTTTTATTACCTGGTGAACTTGCAAAACATGCTGTATCAGAAGGTACAAAAGCTGTTACTAAATATACAAGTGCAAAATGAAAAATTGAATAATAAATCAATTTAAAAAAAAATAAACCCAAACAGCCCTTTTTAGGGCTATTTTATTTTCTAAATTCACAAATGTTGATATTCGAGTTTAACAAATTGAATTTATTTTAGATATGAAAAAGAGACAAAGATTAAAGTTCAGAAATAATATCATATGAAATATATATTGATCAGAATGAAAACAAATTTCTAGTCACAAATAATAGTACTGTTGAATATAAAGTTAATAAATATCTAGTTAGTTGATTTTCAAGATAATAATCTATTTAGATGTTTAGTTTCTTGTTTTGAAATTTGAAAGAAATTGTATGTTGTGACAAATATTGATTTAATTAAAAAATCGAATTTTTACTATTCATTGATAAGATAAAAATAAAATATTTTCAGTTGTATTTCATGAATTCGATTCAACAAAAAAACAAATGTAATCATCAAATAAAATTTTTCTAGTAGTATTCACGAGATTGAATGTACAGTATAATTCTCTGATCATAACTATCTTTGTTTGACATCAAAGTTCTCTTTAAGCTTATCTCATTTTATTCGTTTATGAACAAAGTATGAAATTATCCATTCGTAGATGTAATATTTTGCACTTAAACAGCTGATTTTTCTGTTTCTCTGCTTTGATTGGTCACTAAACGGCTATCCTTAATCGACCAACGGGTAGCTGAATACTATATGCATATAAAATGCATGTTTATATTCTCATATGATCATACATTCTATTCAAACAAAGAAAATTTACATATAAAAAAAAATGTCTGGACGAGGTAAAGGTGGTAAAGGTTTAGGCAAAGGTGGTGCCAAACGTCATCGTAAAGTACTTCGTGATAACATCCAAGGTATAACCAAACCAGCTATTCGTCGTTTAGCCCGACGTGGTGGTGTTAAACGTATTAGTGGCCTCATTTATGAAGAAGTACGTGGAGTATTAAAAATATTCTTAGAAAATGTTATTCGTGATGCTGTTACATATACTGAACATGCTAAACGAAAAACTGTTACAGCTATGGATGTTGTCTATGCTCTTAAACGACAGGGACGTACTTTATATGGTTTTGGTTCATAGATCAAAAATATTACAAAACAACACAAAACAAAAATACCCAAACAGCCCTCTTTAGGGCTAGTTAAAACTTTATTTTCTATATTCAATAATGATGGAAAAGGTATAAATAAACATTAACTAATTTTTTACTGCACATAATGCATAATTAATAGCTTTATTTTCTGACCATGACCATCGATTTGTAATTGGATTATAAATCATTCCATTGTTTAGAACAACAGAAAAGCCATCTAAGAAAAGAAAACGAAAAAATTATGATATTCATTTCGAAATTCTATTCTAACTTTTTTCAAATAACGTGATTAAATCTGTTGGACGAATAAATTTATTCCATGTATGTGTTCCGACTGGAACTATTCGAAAAACATATTCAGCAGCAATAATACCAAGAAGATAAGAAGCCATTGTTTGATTTAATGTTGTAATAAAACAAAGACCTTTCGGCTAAAATAGAAGTTTAAGATATTTTTAGAAATATAAATTGATCAGTTCGATATATAATATATCTTTTGAAATATTTTACATACTTTAAGTAGTCTTCCTATATTTCCAATAAAACTATCGACATCATTGATATGTTCAATAACTTCTGAAGCAATAATCGCATCATATTTTTCAATATATTCAACATTTTCACATAATTCTTCAAGTGTCACTATACTAACGAAAAGAAATGGATTAAAATGAAATTAATCAATAATTATACTACAAACCATGTTTATAATTAAGATTTTCTTTTAATGATGGATCAGCATGATATTGAGCTGTTGATATATTTTCTGAAACAGCATCGATACCTAATATTGAAGCACCCAGTCGTGCTAAAGGCTATAAAAATAAGAATTTAAATTTAAATTTCCAGCTTTTTTATTTATCTACAAACTTCAGTTAGAATACCACCTCCACAACCGATATCAAGTAATTGAAGATTTTTTAAAGGTTTTAAAGAATCTTTTATTTTTAATGTTGGTTGAAGAAGTTGTTCACGAATAAATGGTACTCGAAGTTGATTAAGTGAATGTAATGCAGCATATTCTCCTGTTTCATTCCACCATGATGACGATAATTGACGAAATCGGTTGATTTCATCAGGATCAACTGAACTTTTTATTGATATTTGACGACTAGATAATATTGTAATTGGTCTATAAAATAATGAAAAAAAAATTATAAATTAATTAAAATTCAAAAGACATATTCACCTAAATCGAGAAATATGTCTGATAAAAGGACGATATAAAATCGACATTTGCAAAAATTTTTATTTAAATACAAATAATTTTACTTTTTTTCTGAATCATTCAATAGATGTTATTTAACATTATTGGTTAAAAGGAATACGCAGTATATTATCCGTTCGCTAGAGGTCCAACACACACACACACACACGATTGTATATGATGATATTTGAACAGTTATAAGTCAATTTTTACTTCTTAGTTGGCAACATTTGGTTTCAATCTAATATCGTATAATCGATTGTAAATATTTTGTGATAGAATTAGTTTTCATAGTTGTAATCAGTAATAACGAGAGTTACAGTTAAAAAGATGCGCCATTTTAGTTTATTCTCTTGTTATCATTCTTAATCAACTTCTGTAATGTTTTATATAATTTCTATTAATTATCTTCTTCAATTTATACTCATTTTTATTTACATATTTCCGACTTATACTACTGTTGAACCTAAATTAGAATTGGTTTTTTTGAATGGTCTTAATGTTATACGTTGTTCCGATAAGCAAGTTCAAGTATATGAAAACAGTGACAAATTTCTTACGGATATATTAACATGTGATAATAAAGATGACATATATACTCATAACTATGCTGGTTTTAACTGGACAGAACTGACACTTATATGTGCATCCGATGATAGCACAGTACACGAAGAACAGATTATTAAAATAAAACAATACGGTACAAAATATTCACAAATACCTAATAATGTTGAGAGTCAACTTAGTCGATCAGGACCATTATACCAATGGAATGTTCAGCATGATACTAGTTCACAGTCTGATATACTGAAATCAAATGAGCAAGACGTAAATAATACATATTTTGATCCAAGTACTGTTCCAGGCGAAAGAAGAATTTATATATGGTTTCCAGGTAATGGAATTATTTGTCGATTAATATTTACTAGTAACCAACCCGACCCATGTCCTTCGATGCATAATCAAATAGTAAATGATGTTAAGTATGCTTGTTATTATAATCCAGGTGCCGGAGGCGAGCCAACAATAGAAGAAATGGAAGCTGAATTAGAACAAGTAGAAAATGAACCTAGACCGCCAGGAACTGATACGTATGTGTTGGATCTAGAAAAGCCGGTATGTATATATATGTCGTGTCTAAATTACATTAGTCGGCGAAGTTACAACTTCGTCATATAATTTTTGTTGAAATATAAAAAAGATATTTACAGTTAATTTTTTTGTCTCTAGAAAATATATATCATATTTATGAATAAAAATTATTTACGAATATGGAATACTAGATTTTTATAATAGAATGCAAGGCTATAGATCGATTCGATCAATCATAAATTTGTAGCTAACAAAATAGATTTTGTAGATATTTCATATTTATAAATAATTTTTGTTTTTATTCATAAATAGAATATATACCTTTTAGAACTGTAAATATCTATTTTATATTTCAACGAAATTTATTATCGGAAGTATAACATTATCAGGCATTGGCATTGAAGCTAAAAAAATCATTTGTAAATTTTCATTTAAAGTTATTTTACATAGAAAATCTCTTCTGACTTTTTTCTTAGAAACTACATCTATGCATCGAAAGACCAACATTTAAGTTCATGTTATTCTTTTAAAAAAAGCCTGTTAAGTTAGATTAATGAATAAGAATTAGTCATTGGAGTCTATGCAAATGAAGCTTTCTGTTTTAATCACGATCATTTTATCAAGTTTTTAGCTTCATGCAGAAAGTTAGAAGAAAATCTAGAATAAATAATTAAAATCTTTCATAGTAATACAATTTTCAGATCATTGATATGTCAACAAAAAGAATTTATCGGTTTGAATTGAAAACTTTTACAGCAATACATAGATCATAATATATGTTTATTGAGATAAATTAGTTGTTGAAATATAAGATCATCATATCCTATATTTGATTAAAAAACAATGAATAAAATATACAATTTTGAGAATGAGTTTGTTAATTAGAATTATTTTCAAATTTCCGTAATTATTAGTGTATCAAAATCATATTGAAATATTTTTCTAGATTATAGTTCCAAATAATCCAGGTAATTCGGCACAATCTAATTCAAATAATCCTTCACAATCTAATTCAAATAATTCACCACAATCTAATTCAAATCAACAGAAAAATAAGCTACCATTTTCACCAGCAAGTCAAAGAAATCCTCCTAATATTCCAAAAGCACAAGAAACAAAAAATATACCGAAAATCATTGGACTTATATTTGGAATACTTATAATTATTGCTCTCATCGGTGGTATTGGTTTTTATACAATTCGAAAATATCATCTGAATAAATCGGTATCGTTATCATCAAATCTGGAAGATGATAATAACAAAGGTTTATCATCACTTGCTCCATATGGAAGTCAACAATCATTGTCTACAGTTGAATCGAATGATATGAATAGTGAATTATCTATACATGTTCCATCAAAACTAGAAAAATCTGCTTTTGAACGACAAGATAATACAGCTGCAAATAAACGGACACGAGCTACTTCGAGTATGGCTTTTACAGGCGATATTTAATACTATTTTTTTTGGAAAAATATTACAGACGATCTTTTAACTTATTTTTGCTTTCGAAATTATATTTAGATAAAACAATAAACAAGTTCTTTTTTACTGTAATACTTTTATTAGCGGGTATCGCAGAAATAATGAACTTCTTAGTATTATCCCTGTCATCAAGGAACGTTTTTTCAATTAAAAGATAATGCTTAAACGTTTCTACAAAACTATATATAACTATACTTAAAACGATCTTCACTATGTTTGAGATCAGACAAAAAGTAATGAGTTGATTAAAAGATTTAACATGAAGAGCTCTACAACCTACGCAAGACTCGTTTACCATATAAATTCCACCTTTTGTTGTTTAAGTAGGCAAAATCTCGAGTGATCAAATTTTGAACGTACGAAATGATATACTCTTTTGCTATACGTGATGAATTGTGGAACTTTTCACACTGCATCTTTTACAGTATTTTATTCTTTTTAATAGTACGAAGTAAGTGATGAAAAAACTAAGATACAAAAATCCAACCCACACTCTTTTTCCATGTCTTTATTTTTTATCCTTTCTCAAATATCTCAAAAGCCGTAGTAGGATTTATTCATACGTAGTTCTCATGTTACTTTTCTCCGTTATATATGTTTTCATTAACATTAACGCTTTTTGTGAAAGTTTTGATTCAAAGAAACATGCTCAATAATGGTTCATTATTATGAAAGAAATAATTTCGATGTTTCAAAAATAGCATCTACTCTTTTTTCTACTCTAGTTATTAAATGAAGTTCTAATGAGGATCTTGAATAATTAACTCACTTTACAACAGTTTGTTTTCTACTTAATGAATAATTACATACTTTCTTTTTTAAATTATAAGAATCATACTAAGATAGCCTTGTGACAAGAACGCGACAAGTTCAAAGTCGAAAACAATTCATATTAGAAACACGTGAACTATGAAAATCGCTACTTGTTCGTTTATATCTAATCATTTGTTTATAGTCAATAGAGAACTTAGTATTACTGATTTAACCCATCGTCAACTTGTTTTTCTTCTATAATAACACAATCTTCTCATAATGCCTTGTAGTTTTTTTTCTGCGATCATAAATACTACTTGTCTTCATTATTGTCATCTAAATATATTTACTATTCTATATTCAATATAAAAGTTGTTTAATTCTAAACTTTCAGTTCGAACATCATTACTAAGCAGTTTGTCAAAATGGATTATAATACTCCTATTACTAACATCACTTTTCTCATGCAAAGATCAATTTCATGGGATAGTTATGCATTTCTAATAACTGAAATTCTACCTAATATAATACTTATCTCTTTTATACTTGGTTTAATTGGTTTTATTGGTAATATCTTTACATTTCTTCAACCTAATCTTCGTTGGAATAATTGCTGTATTTATATGCTATGTAGTTCTATTGTTGATATTATCCACCTAACAATTAATATTTTTCCAATTTATCTCCAAAAAACTAATTCAGCTGGACTACCATGGAATTCGTCGTTTGATTTATGCAAACTGAATTATTTTCTTTACAGCTTTTTACCACAATTATCCAT
>CAJNOI010000130.1:91520-141119 GCA_905250115.1 Adineta steineri
ACATAATTCAGTTTCAGTCATATCTTTACCAAAATTTTTTACATATAAATTCGCCGCATCTGCCGGCCTTTTCTTTTTTGTTTCTTTTCCATAATTCCAACTCGCCATGTTTATTACAAAAAAAAACGAAACTAAAAGAATAGAGAAATCTTGCAAAAAATCTCGATTTCTTTCTCATATTTCTTATCAACAAATAAATAAAAAAAAATGAAGTATTTCTTTTCAGATTTTTTTTACCTTTTTTTCTTCCGTTCTCTTCATTTATAATTTATTGTGCTGACAGCTGCCTAGCCACGTTAAACGTTATTCTGTCATGCTTTACTTCTTTCATTACGCATAAACGACTTAGTATCTAGGATCGAATGTGTTTGCAATTTTAGACATAGAATTATGCTTTTCAAAATAACCGCGGCAAAGTTCTCTGCAACTTTTCGTTTATTAAAAACGAGCGTGATGGAATCATCTCCTTTCATGAATAAATTATTCATATATCTTAAAACAACAGAACAGAAACAAAATATCAAAAAAAGATGTAAAACAATATTATACTAAGTTATACATTTAAATAAAAATCATGTTTATGTTCAACACTATTTTCGAGATTTTGTTTGCTCTCTTGTGATAGATTACAATCTTGTAGCCAAAGCGTATTCAAAGTTGCATTAAATTTAAGTGCATAAACAAGAGAATCGACATTTAAATCACTTATTAATTTATTTCCATTTAAATATAATTGCATAAGAGTTCGATTTTTAGAAGCAAGGACATCAGCGAAATATTGCACACCTTGATCCCCTATTTTATTATATGAAAGCCATAAATCAGTTAAAGTTTCATTTGTTTTTAACATATTAGCTAAATACTGTGCACCTTCATTTCTAATCTGATTATGATCAAGAGCAAGCATAGTTAAATTTGTGTATTTACATAAAGCAATATCTGTTAATAACTTTACACTAATATCATTCACAAGATTTCGTGAAAGATATAATGCTTCTAATGATTTATTCATTTTTAATCCATCAGCTAGAATAAATAGACCATTTAATGTTATATAACTATTTTGTAATGTTAACCAAGTACATTGATTGTTTTTAATACCTTCTTCTACAATTTTATTTATATGATGATCCATTAATATTTGATTTCTTAAATTAATTTCTAAACAAGATTCATTCTTTATAATTCGTTGTTGAAATAATAAATCAAATGATCTATCAGTTATGTCCTGAAGTTGTGGCCGAGAAAATAATTCATCAGAATCATTAAAAGGTAATTCACGTAAAATGATAATACGACGGCCATCTTGTGATTTTACATTTGAAACAACTTGAAATTGTTGTCCATCTGGAAGTAAAATTTCATTCTCTGTTATATCATATGTATGTTGACTTATATTTTTTCCTTGATTACTAAGAATAATAAATAAAGTACTAATATCTGTTCGATCAACAGCTTCAATCGATAACTGACATGATAAAAATCCATCTGAAACAAACTTTGTATCTAACGAATATTCGTTGATTAAATCCATTTGAACCTCACAATAAAATATTTGATAAGATAAGGTTGGTAATTTTGATAATGATATACAAATTAATTTTAAATATAAATGCCAAGGATATAATTCATTAGAGTTATTGGACTTCAATTTTTGATTGCATATATAACGAAATGAATTTTGTTTGGGTACCCATCTCATTGTAAAAAGCATAATTGATGCCGATTCATCTATTGAAAGATTATCTTTTGGTTGTTGACACTTTTGTTTTACTAATTTTACCATATCATTTACTTCAGGAACGTAAAGTACTAATGGTTCAACAGCTTCTTCAAGTGTAATTATAGGTATTTGTTCGTAATTATTCATCATTGAACAACAAGAATATAAACTTTTTACAGAATATATTGTAGTTAGTGCAAACCAAACTGTTGTTGATCTTTTCTATTAACATAGCGTATATATATACTGGTTTACGAAGATTTCATAACTATTAGGCAATAAATAAAAATACCCAGTGGCATCATTTCAAATAAAGTATAGAAAAAAGTATGACACGTAAGATGTATGGGGAAAAAGTATGACGCATACGAAGTTTACTCATATTAGTCGTGATAAATAAAAGTTGGAAAGAAGTTCTCCTTTGAAATAAGAACAGAACATTCCAATCATGGAATATTCCATGTTGCAATACATGCAATTATGAGGGTATGGGTCTAGGGATGAGTATAAGTAATTATAAAACACACATTTGTATCTACACTCAAAATTTATTATGATCCAATGTAAATATGGGCTACTGATTGGATTATTTTTATTTGGTGCATCTGTATCGAATAAAATCGGAATAAAAGTAAACTATTATCTTTTAGAATATAATTTTCATTATATATTAATATCTAATCATGATGAATTGCATGGGAAAAGGTATAAAAATGAAATACTCGATGATCATTTCTGTATATTTTTCAATTAAAATATAGTTAGACAACAGATGTATCACTCTTTCTTCCATTCTAAAAATTATTATGAGGTTAAAGCCATAAAATTACAAACAGTCATGAAAATCTCTTTCCATACGCATATTATTCTAATCAAACTATTTACATCTTATCCAACGCCCAAAAACAACAGATTTTATTATATATATATTTATAAATTTTACAATATTCAATAAAGAAAATAGTTTAAATAGCAGTTTTATTTTCACATTGTCCTGTTGGCCGTTTTTCATAATAGAGATTGCATGTATATGATTGAGGTGAAAAGAACGTTTGACAACAACTATAAGGTACAATATCACAAGCTACATGTTTAGCTGATTGAATCAAATCACCCGATAGAGTTTCTTGGTCAACTGTACTACCACCTCTCCATGGATCACTTATAAAATTACCATTTTTATCATAACATGCTTGAGCACCAGATCCTGTATTTGAATAAGCAAATCGATAACATCCGTAAGCACCTTTATGATAATCACACGTTTTTGGTTGTTTTAATGGATCACAAACTTCATCAACGACTCAACCTTCATTTAACTGTCGTGGAAATGTAGATGGAACTTGATATGGTGGTTTTAATACCTTTTTAAGAAGTTCAGTAGGATCACCTTCAAGTTTATTCCATAAAAGGCAACTTAACAAACCACGATCAGATGCGTTTTCTTCATTTGATTCTTCAACTTCTGATGAATGTAGAAGTGCATTCATCATTGTAATAAATAAGAAGATAAATGTGATAGACTGCATTTTCATACTGTAGAATATGTGATCGAATAAAGTCTTATATAGTTTTGACCCAAATTACATTGACATATGTCCTTTGTACTGAACTCAGGTAGTAGGTGGTACTTGTGTGTGTGTTTTTGACAATAAACCATGCGATGTTATACACAAATGTCTATATCATATTAGATTCGATGAGAAATGAAATCATATGTTACAAAGACCATTGTCGTCATTATGATAACTTTGTCAAATCTCGAATAAATTTATTATGTGACATTATTTTATTTTATGTGTTATTGATTATTATGAAGTCTGTTGTGATGAAAAAATAATTAGTTTTTGTCAAAATAAATCGTTTTTATTTTATACTGGTACTTGTCTGATGGCTAAAACAATGGATCGATAGTTAGTAATTGTGGTTTCACAATAAATAGTTATCAGTAAGAAGAAAAAGAACACTACTAAATTAAATAATAATTGTGCTAAGAAACAGAAACGTTCCATTAAATATATAATTCAAATATCAAGATTTATTGTGTATGAGTCAAAACTGAAAGTGAAATCACATTCTATTAAAGACTCGAACCCAAAAATTAAATGATAATCGATTGAGTGTTCAAATTGAATCATGTACTCGAAGAAATAATCATTTAAATGATGGCATTCATATTTATTGATAACTATGTATGGAATCTTATGCAGCTATGTTCTGCATGCATAGAAACTGGAAATTAGTTGTAACTTGTTAAACACATTGCTAAAATTCTTTAAGTTAATTGAATAAATTCAATTCACTCAACTCTATTGAATTGACTATGAAAGAAGAGTTTTAATGATGAGTGCATATGATATCAATCAACTTGTTTAAAGAAAAACACACAAATATCATTATTAGGTTTTTTTTACAGAATTAAATTGAGATTATATTTTCAGAGGAGATGTTTTACTCAAAAAAATGAATGTTATCTCTTGTATATAGATGTTTTTAAAATTAATAGCCATCTTCGTGATGTTTGCTTCAAATTTTAGTTGAACAATATTTAAGATAGACATATAATAAAATTATGTATCTGCAAGTTTCAATGAGATACTTTTAATAAAAACCAAATCTTAATTTTTATTTATTAATTTTTCGATAACAGATAGAGATGTCGCTCTTCTGCAGTAGTTCATTCTTGTGTCTATATATATCAAAAAAATATATTATAATGAATAAACTATGTTCTCCGTTTATGGCAAAGCATAGGAATTTTTTATATACATTTTACCTTTGTTTTTATTTGAATTTATAGAGGAAAAAGTTATCTAAAATAAAAAAGTGTCCTAATCGACCTTTACTTTTTTAATTTGTCTCTCTTTCTTCCATTCGTATTCTATATACTTAAGGTTGTGTAGTATATAAGAGAGCAGCAACATACTGATGGCGAAAAACGAAAAAAAAAGAGAGATAAAATATAAAACAAACGACATAATAACACTTCGTAAACTCGAATATATATGTCATTTTCCTTTTAGAAAGTATTAAGTTCGACACAACACGCATCATGATATTTCAGCAAGAATTTTATACGCTTTGGGCTGGACTGGAATTATTTATGTCTATGACACATCTTTTTGTTTTCTTAGGTAATCTTACAGATTATTTATGTGATTTTAATTTGAAAATATTCATTTAATGATATTTTATTCATATAGGAATTCGTAATTCCAAATTGGGTTTTATTCGCCGTCAACAGAATTATTTTCTTCTCGATGGATTTACTCATTTAATTAATGTATTAATTCATTCACCAAAAACTGTCGGTTGGCCACTTTATATCATGTGGATTTATGCATTTTTTGTTCATCTTTATTATTATCATAATTTAGTATCGAATCCACCACCAAAACGTGGCGAGGAAGGAAAAGTAGAAGATAATTCTCATAAAATTTCACGTATTTTTCATTGGTCTTGTATCGAATTTCAAGCAAATCGATTTAGTATTATGCAATCTGGTAAAGAAATTGCAGAAACAACATTGGATGTTGTAGCACATACTTCTGGTTTTGTTCTTGCTTTTCGTCTGATCGAATCATATTGGTATAAAGCAGCAGCAATAATACTATTTATTGGTCTTTTTTATCGACAAATGCTTAATTTAAAATATTTTTTTACTGAACCAAAAATGATGCCACCACAATTACAACGATTCTTTGCTTCGTTTTCGACACCATCCGTAACAAACTAAATTATTTTTAAATAACTCACATGATTATACTATCTTTTTATTTTGTTTGTGCTTTTAAAAAATACAGATTAAAATAAACATTGATTTTATGTAATATTCAACATTATATGATAAAAAATTTACATAAGATGAAAGCAACTTGTCTTTCTTTTATAAAGATAAAAATTATCAGTATTTACATAAGACAAGAAATATATTGTTTAAGATATTTAGAATTTTAACTACTAGAACTTTTTGTATATTCAAACTAAAGTTCATTAACAATATATATGCAATAAAATCTTTTCTTTATAGTTTATCATATTCATAAACATGTTCGTGTCAATAAAAGAGTAGTTTTATAACGCGAGCTTAACAAACAAGTTAGATGATAGTCCTATTCACTTAAAAACGCAAAAGATATATAACGTTATAATATATTTTTTAATGAAAACAAATTCTTATGTTACTAGATAAACAGGAGTGGAGATTGTATACGAAAATGAGGTGCGATTCTCACAAAAATAATCAATCGTATTATTGAATCAAGAATTATATTTATTAAACAAGAAAAATGTTTCTAGAACAAATCTTATTTTATAATTATGAAGTGTATGATCGTTTTTTCTTAAAGGATTGGGTGTATCCATGTTTTCTTTCTATAGACATGAACTCGAGTTATTTCCAAACAATTGAATTAATCCATTCTGTTCTTAACCCTTAAGAGCCGAAGGGGCTTCCACTGAGATTCGGGTAGAATTAATTACATAAATAGAGATTTAGGGTCCTCAATATGCACTTACCGTGGTTAGAATTGCTGGGTGTGACCAAAAATTTTTTCCACCCAGATGGCCTGGGTGGAATATGACCTTCATAATTTTTTGTGCGCTTGAGTTTCTAATATGGTTCAGAATCACTGTAAGTTCATTCTGATGATATTTTAACATATCTCCAATTATCTGTTGAGCGAAAAATTCACAATAATCGTCATTACTATGCCCAAAAATGCCATTAAAATGGTACTTTTTTATAACGTCAGAATACCTTAGTAGAAGAGCTAAAAGCGTGCAAAGTTATTCTAAACTATAGTTTAGAGTTATTTCTAATGATATCACTCAGAATCTATATTGTATATATCAGGATATATCAATATCCGAGTAACCAATTTTGCTTGGAAAATTATACTTTCTAAGAGCTAGGTTTGGGCGTTTGACAACTGTTTGACAACTGTTTTAGCATAATGTTGTTCCATCATACTTTCACTATGACTGTCTTCGTCCCTAAAAACAGTAGCTTTTGCAGAAAAGACTTTATTCCTTCGTTCTATAGCGTTTCATGCAATGTCCCTTGGAAGGGACATACGGCTCTTAAGGGTTAAGAAAAAGGAATTTCTCACGTTCACAAAGAGTCTCATAAGAAATTTGCGATTAGCACCCATTCATTTTAAAAGAGCTAATCATCGTTAAGTTAGCCATAAGATTGAAATTGAAACAAATGGAGGAAGAAAATGTTTGTAATTCTGATATATTAATTTCGATTTTCTAGTAAATATAGAGTTTTGCATTATATATCAATGGATTAGTAATTTTGATTGACCATTTATCAATTGTTATTATAATATCATAAAATCTTTGTTGTTGTTCACTCTGAATTTTTAGATATTTACTCGCTTAGTTTTCGAATGTAAAACTATTGAATTATTACATTTTAGTCTGTGAAATACGTTTTAATAATGTTCCTAGTTTCAAACATACATAAAAACCGATTCGAAATAATCGATTAACTGACTTCAGTAGAAAAGCAGGTGTAGATAGTTCATGTCAGTTAATCGAAGGAAAATAATTTTCGTTGGTATTAATTAATTGTCGACACATCTTCTCTCTTCATGGAAATATATCTGCTTATCTTATTCTGCTTTGATGTGCGAGACAATAATCTAAACTGAGCTTGCTTTAATATTTAAAATAGATAGAATTTATTCTTGAATTTGAATAGTTTATACAGTTAAGGAAAAAACAATAGCCTAACTAAATGTGATAATGCTTTTAAATATAGGGGAACCGCTTCGAAAAAAAAGAGTTTTAGTGCTTACGAGACAATTCTTTATTAAACTTTTCTTTACTATCTCCGAGCAATCACTTTTATTTATTGTTTCTATAAAAATTACATGACAAAAAAGAGTATTTGCATGATCGTCAATAGCTGTTTGTTCGCCATTCAGATACATTTAATATTACCATTCACGATTCTCTTCGACTTACATTTCGTTCAAAAAATTCATTGATTTCCTGCATAGCATCATCTCCGATTTCATTTCCACACAGCCTTAGTGTAGTCAGTGTCTAGATGGAAAAGTGAAGATAAAGGCACGGTATAGATAAAGAGAGAATGATAATTACTGTATTGTGTTGTAATGCATCACGCAAATACTGTGCTCCAATATCTCCGATATGATTATTTCGGAGGTCTAGTATGATTAGTGTCTAGATGAAAAAGTGTAGGTAAATACATGATATAGATACAGAGAATATGAGAATTACTGTGTTGTATCGTAATCCATCAGCTAAATAATGTGCTCCAACATCTCCGATTTTATTCATGCCAACATCTAGTGTGGTCAGAGTCTAGAGAAAAGAATAAAGACAAAAACACGATATAGATGAAGGAGAATAACAACTACCGTGTTATGTCGTAATGTATTGCCCAAATGTCGTGCTCCACCATCCTCAATCAAATTATAGTAAAGATTTAAAGTGATGAGTGTCTAAACGCAAAAGTGGAGGTAAAACGTCAGTATAGGTGAAGAGAAAACGACAATTACCGTGTTGTGTTGTAATGCATCGGCCAAATATTGTGCTCCCGACTTTCCGATTTGACTTTCCGAGAGATCTAGTATGGTAAGTGTCTAAATAAAAAGCATGGGTGATAAAGGCATGGTATAAATAAAGAGAATTACTGTGTTATGCCGTAATCCATTAGCCAAGTTTAGTGCTCCGACATCTCCGATATGATTCGATTCGAGGTCCAGTTTCGTGAGTGCCTAGACACAAAAGTGGGAAAGAAAGACATAGTGTAGATGAAGAGAGGATGAGAATTACCGTGTTGTGTCGTAAACCATCAGCCAAATGTTTTGCTCCAACATGTTCGATGCGATTAGATCCGAGATCTAGTATGGTAAGAGTCTAAATGCAAAAGTGAAGGAAAATACATAGTATCGATGAAGAGAGAATGAAAATTACTGTGTTGTAATGTAATGCCTCACTTAAATGTTGTGTTCCAACAGCTCCGATGTGATTTTCTCGGAGATCTAACGCGGTCAGTGTCTAAACGAAAAGGTAGAGGTAAAGATATTTTATAGACAAAGGAAGTATGAGGATTACCTTGTTATGCTGTAATCCACAACCTAAATGTTGAGCACCAATATCTCCAATCGAATTTCGGCAGATATTTAGTATAGTGAGATTCTAGGTGCAAAAGTTGAGGTAAAGACACGGTATCGATGAAAAGAAAATGACAATTACTGTGTTGTGTTGTAATGCATTACCCAAATATTGTGCTCCAAGATCTTCGATGCGATTATTTCGGAGATCTAGTAGGGTGAGCGTCTAAGTAAAAAAAAATGTAGCGGTAAAGTCAAAATATAGACAAAAGAAACATAAGAATTACTTCATTATGTTGCAATGCATCGCCCAAATATTGTGCTCCAATATGTTTGATATTATTCGATCCAAGATCTAATGTAGTGAGCGTCTAGGTGCAAAAATAGAGAGAAAGATAAGGTATATATGAAAAGAGACTGTCAATTACTGTGTTGTAATGTAACGCATCACCCAAATATTGTGCTCCAAGATCTCTGATGTGATTGTCTCGGAGATCTAGAGTGGTGAGTGTCTACATGAAAAAGTAAAGATAAAAATATGATAGAGATAAAGGAAGTATGAGAATTACCGTGTTGTGCTGCAATCCATAGGCCAGATGTTGAGTGCCAACATCTCCAATCGAATTATGGTAGAGATTCAATGTCGTGAGTGTCTAGATGAAAAAGTGAAAAGAAAAATATGGTATAGATAAAGAGAGAATGTCAATTACTATATTGTAGTGTAATGCATCACCCAAATATTGAGCTCCATGATCCCCGATTTCACATCCCCAGAGATTTAATATGATGAGTGTCTAGATTAAAAAGTCGAGGTAACGACACGGTATAGATGAGGAGAGAATGACAATTACTGTGTTGTGTTCTAATACATTACCCAAATGTTTTGCTACAACCTCTTGAATTCGAAATCCCCATAGATTTAGTGTGCTGAGTGTCTAGACGAAAGTGTACAGATAAAAAGATATGATTCAAATAAAGAAACAAAATATTTGATAGCTTTTATTTGTGATTAGATTAGTGAAATGAGTATAGTTCTGAGCTCGTGCCAGGGCGTATGAGTATCAGTATGAACATATCTATGATTTTACATACTGAATAATATTCAATAATGGCTTGTGAGAACACTTATACGCAAAAGAAGTTACCAAGAATGACGCATGCATATAAAGTTTTTACCTGGTATCGATGATAGCTATCTACGATACTGTTGAAACGTTGACATACGTTTCTCATTGAGCATAAAATGGTGAAGTCTGTTTGATGATCCAGAATGCGGTAGACAAGCTCCACCGGTAACGTAAGAAAAGTGGTAATACTTTGATTAGACATCGTACACTACTACTGAAATGTGTATTTTGTCGCTTTATACGTTGATGTTATAATTTGTTGTTGTTTTTTCTACCTACTCAACGAATACATATTCGTCATGCAGTATATATTTTATCTGATATTGCAATTACTTCCTGAAAGGAAAAACTGAAAAACAACGATGTCATTTTCAACAACAGAATCATAATAAGAACTATAATTAATGTTTTTATTATGATTATTTTAGAAATATAAACTAATATATAATAGGCATGACTATTGAGTTTCTGGTTATAATTAACAAAGTTTGTATAACTCTGTTTTTTCCGCTGATGTCTAAAATGTAGATTGTTATTTAATTATAAAATCGAATGAAGATATTTTATAAAGTAGAACAGAATTTATTCTCATAAAACAGATATAAATATGATTATAAATATATGCAACCAGCTGTTTCATGACTCCTACTTACGAGAGTCGATTAAATCTTAGATTTATATCCAAAACTAAATACAGAAAAAGATATCTCATAATCTCTTATTCATTTTCTTGTGAGCTTTTCTCGATGGTTTTCTGTATCTTTATATTTTAAAAGTATCTTTTTATATTAAAATATCGTACATTTAAGTCAAACATAAAATAAAATATGTTAAGAACCATTTCTCAGCGAATCCATCAAATTGTATTATTCGCCACTACTAATAAAATGGAATCAAAACTACTCCATATTTAATTGACTTAAATATTACAGTCGTATCTTTACATAAAATGAACGCACTATTTTGAATAAATAAACTACATTAAGAGATTTTCTTATGAATCAATTAACATTTATTAAAGAGTCAAATAATTTTAGAAATCGCTGAGTTACATAACAAATACGTTAAAAAATATCTTCATAGCTCTTTTTCATTACATAAACAATATTGAAAACAATTCGATTCTAATGAACAATGTCCTGCTGCATGTCCTGTTTGAATACATAAATGATGGCAATGATCATTTTCGTTGGATGTAATTTCATTAGCATTACGAACTTGAGTACATTTTGAACGTTCATTATGTAAACATGTTTCAGCATGTACTGTTGATTTTTGTATAATTAATAAAAAAATAAAACATAATGTTAAACCGAGAATTGATCCTTTCATTATTCTACAAATTATAAATATATATATATCTAAAAAGAAACGAAAATTATTGTTTACGAATATTTTTGCTACTTACTTCGTATAATATACAATTTTTATTGCTCTTATATCTATATGTAAACTCTTTCACCTTGGTAAACTATCAAATAACTTGGGGGATAAAAGGACTAAAAGAAAAAAAAGTGAAAATGTACACAGATGTCTTATCTCTCATAGAACAGAAAAAGTACGGATTAGTAAATGATACTATCAGTCTTGCTTTGTCAATTGATAAGAATAATAAACTAAACTATAATATAGAAAAATATAAGTATATATCTAACAAAAATAATCATTAATAAAAAATAATATTTTTTTGTAACTAAAATTCGATCTTTTGATTCATTTTTTGAAAAGAAAAAGTATAAATATATTAAACCAATGAAAACTAACTAAAATGAGTAAAGAGAACAGAGGGCCTAAGTGTCTGATCAGTGCGAAATGACTCATATGTCTTACACTCTTCTTATGTTACATTTCGTATCAAGTATCAGAATTAGAGAGCGGTAGGTTTACTATTTTTTTGATTAAAATTGACCAAAGAATAAAAATCTAAGTTTTCATAATGTACATGATTATAAAAGGAATTTATTTATTGATTAAACTTGACCACAAATGCTATTATCTATAGTATTTCATTAAGAATAATTTTATTAAGGTTCGAGACGAGATATAAACCGAATTTAAAATTAAATGTAAATATAAAGCACAATTCATATATCGTTCTATGTTGAATCATATCCTAATTCATTGACTACTAGCATTAGTTTATGGATTAGAATAAGAGAAATTCGATGGTAAAGTTTAACTTGTTATTATTATTGGCAATAAAAAATAGAAATAGTTCTATACTAAGAAAATAATAGAAACTATTGATGAATGAACTTTTGAATTGTATGGTAGAAAATATACTAATATATATCCTCTGAGTATACTCCATTGTAATATTCGAGATTAAGATATAGTTGATATTATATATGAGATAAATGCAGCTGCTCATCTATTAAAGTTAATTGATAAAATATTTTTAGAAAAAAAGTTAGCCAAAATATATGATGAAATAGCATAGCACACAAAGAGTAAATATTCTTTCGTAATTCCATTCAGTTCAAATTATTATTATAGATGAGTCATGCAATTCATATGACTTTCATTTATTCATGTTGTTAAAAATTATGTCAACCTTCATGTTTTACTTTTCTTTTCATTCCTATTTTGTTATTCAGATGTAGAGAAGAAAGAAAATTTGCATTGTCATCGATGACGTCTATATACGAAGCACATTTTTTTCTCGTTCTCTCTGCCATTAGATTTATTATTCTTATGAAACATATGCACTCAGAATATATATTTATTTCAGATTGTATTTCTTCACGCTATAGAGAATGGTTCGTTATAATGAAGTATTAGGTATTGCATCAACAAATGTTCCAGCTTATTCAAATGGTGATGATAATTATTTTTCTGGTGAACATTGTTATTTCAATGGAATATTTACCGGATTTAAATGGCAATGTGTTGAATTTGCTCGTCGATGGTTATTAATACGAAAAAGTTGTACATTTCAAAGTATTAATACAGCAGCTGATGGTTGGCGTGAATTATCAAATATTGAACGAGTTACTGATGGAAAAAAATTTCCTTTAATAGCTCATTCCAATGGTTCTTCGACATTACCAAAAAAAGATTCTCTTTTAATTTATTCTCGTTGTCGAGATCTACCATTTGGACATATTGCAGTTATTACTGAAGTTGGTCGTGATTATATTCGTATTGCTGAACAAAATTATCGATTTAGTCGTTGGTCAAATAATTATGCTCGTCAGATTTCTATGACAATAAAAGATGGAGGATATTATCTCACTGATCGTTATAATATAGATGGATGGATGGAAATTATCGAGAATGAACCATTACAACCATTGGATGAAACAGCATTAGGATAACCATATAATAGTTACATTATTTAGAAAAATGTATATTTTTTTAAAATTTTTTGATGAATAAATTAAATTGGATTATAATTACAAATAAAAGTAATTTATATTAAAAGATTTCATAGCCTGTTATTGTCGTACAGTGACAAATAAATAGATTATTCCTTCATGAATATGATGTAAAATTGTTTCGAAAAAAACAAGTCCTACTATTATTTAAAAAAATGGAATTTATTAAGATCGTTGATACTTCATCATCCCTTGATAACGTAGTCTTCATACTATTTTTTCTTATTACATAAGTATTTTGTAAAGTTAAAAGCTAAATTAATTACAATTAGTTTATTCAAACAAAAGCAATAAATAAATATAAATAACAAAAATAATACTGAATAATATCAAAGTTTTATAATTCATAGCGCTGCAATATTCTAAACCTAACTTTGATATTTTTTAAAAACACGTATGTCTAAAACGAACAAAATTAAAAGTTATATGAATATTTTCACTGCTGGTAATAAAAGATTTTTATTTATTCACTTTTCTCAGTTTACATATTAAAATATCGATTTAATAAACTTCGATGTTTGATATTAAAAGAGTTTTATTCATAAAAATTTTAATGTAGTAGCTCGAGAAATGAAGTTAACTATTGTCAATAGAGGAAAAAAGAAAGGACAGTTCACTCAACTGTAACGAACTATTCATGTGAAACTACTTTTATGCGTGCATATATATATGTATATAATCAACACATAAAAAATATTATATTCAATCAAAAATCGTTAACAGTGCATTCTTTGTTACAAAAAAAGAAGATCATTATTAACTTATGTGATAGTTCGTACTACTTCCATCAACCAAAGAGATTTATTTTTTTTAATCGAAAAAAAAATATTATTACAAATTCTATAAACTATTAAAATGTTTTTGTGATATTAATCATTGGATATCAATAGTATGACAAATCAATGAAAACATTCAAGTGAAATATTATATTATATCGATAACGAGGTTAACACATATTTAAAAAAATAAATACATTTTATATTGATTTTTTTTGTAGATGATCGGATTAAGATCTAACCAAAAATATTACAGGTGGAAACAACGAAAGTTATATTATATCTGTACATTGCTTCGTTGGTCAAAATTACGTTGGATTATTTTATCAATACTATTCTTTATATTCATTACTGAGTTTTATGAAAATCGTTCTATTACTTATCCAGCATTTATTCAAATAACAATTAATAAATTTTATTCAAACTCGAAAGAACAAGATAACAGTACAAATCCTGATCATATTATAATATTAATGAATGATCGAGCACCAGCATATAACCTTGCAGTTCCACCTGATGAAAGACCATTTGCGGATCCTGATCGAGCACAAGCTAGATTACTCGAACAATTACATTTTTTTGACACATGTCGACGAGATCCATCAACTATTGTTGTTCATATTGGTGCTTATCTAGGTACAAATTAAAATATATTATATTTACTATAGAAAAAGAATCCATTGTTCTAGGAGATTTTGGACTTTATTCAGCTGCATGTGGTTGTACTGTTTATATGTTTGAAGTGAAACCAGAAGTAGTACGTCTTATTAATTCATCAATTAGACATAATTCATTTCCATCATCTCGTCTTCATTTCATTCAAAAAATTGTTAGTGATTTACCATCTAATACTACTGTCAAATATCCACCTGGAGATGGTTCACCACCTATTATTGACGATTACATTTCAGTACAGACTATACGATTAGATGATATTAAATGGCCTTCACAATCTATTTTCATGCTTAAAATCGATGTTGATGGATATGAATTAAATGTACTTCGTTCAGCAACGAAACTATTTGCTGAAAAACGTATTCAACATTTAATCTTCAAATATCATCCATGGTTGCATAATCGAACTACACAAGAGATACTAATGCCGTATGTAAAGAATGAATTAAAACCAAAACTTATGTATAATCTTTATCGAACTGATAACACTATCTACGGACCATTACGTCTCAGGGATATAAAAGTATTTTATGAACAACATATAAAATTAGATTTAGCAGCCGATATCTATGCTGCTTTCAGTGATAAAACTCTTAAATCTTCGATTAAGTCAAAACCATATTTTAAAAATAAACATGTTATACCAGAGTGAATTGAATATTTTTTTTAATTCTATTTATTTCAATGAATAAACTCGTTGATTTCTTAATCATAAATTCAATGATCCTAAGTGAATTCTTAGACATTGTTTGAAAATGATTGAATAAGTATGATTGTCAAATCATATATATTTCTATGTACTTATAAAAGTTTCTACCTGTATCAAAAATGAAAGGAAAGAAATAAAATAAGTTATTAGACGATGACGAGCGAACTATTCACATGAAACTAATTTTGTAGATGTTGTATACGTATCGATATATAGATGAGAAGCTATTATATTGAATTGCAGATATAACGAAAGAAACATCCTTGACAACATTTTCTTTTTTTATAAAAAGTACGGCATGATTTTCCTACAGTACTTTTACACTTTTTAAGAGTCATATTGATGTCATGATATGATAAAGTGTACTATTTTAATCAACGGAAGAAATATTTTTCTCAAAATGAAACAAACACATCTTTATAGAATAGTTTGTTTATGAATAATTTTTCTTTTTTTTTTAAATCTTTTCGATTGTAAATGATTACTTGGCTCTTCTTATTATAATTAATCATTATTTTAACAGGTGCGCAATATTAAAATAATATATTGATTATAATTATCAATCAAAATTTCGAATATTACACAGATCAACTATATTTTTTATTTTTCTTTCCAGATAATGTTGAGAAGTAGACTTCAACATGTTAATAGATCAATACAAAGAGTCTTACCCACTAGTTCAATATTTTTGGGTTTTCCAAAAGTATCTCGATGGGTTTTAATATCAACGTTTATTGTATTTGTCATATTGTTTTATAAGATTGATTCTTATTCGAATGGAGAATTATCTGATATATTACGCAGTTTCGGTCATGAAAACTATATTAGTTTACGTCTTATTCGAGGTGCAAGTGATACTGACGCTACTACTCTAGTAAATCCTCCTGGAAATGTGGTAGACGTAGAAGACCGAAAACCAGCATTTAAACTTGTGGTAAAAGATACTTACACGCCAAACGTTGAAGGGACTCAAGCACAAGATCGAGTACTTCAACAATTGCAACTTTATGAAACATGTCAACGAGATTCATCAACTATTGTTGTTGATGTTGGTTCTTATTTAGGTACAAATTAAAATATATTTTATTCGCTGTAGAAAAAAAACTTTTATTTTAGGTGAATTTGGTCTTTATGCAGCTGCATGTGGTTGTACTGTGTATATGTTTGAAATGCAACAGAACATAGTCACTCTTATCCATTCATCAGTTGACCAGAACTACTTTTTACCATCTCGTGTTCATGTTTATCACAATGCTATTAGTGATGTACCATCGGATACGACTGTCAAATATACGGCGGATGGTAGTTCTTCATTTATTTCAGATAGTGGTTCTAATTCAGTACAGGCTATGCGTCTTGATGACATTCCATGGTCATCATCGTCAATCTTCATACTTCATGTTGATGTCGAAGGATATGAATTAAATGTACTTCGTTCAGCAACGAAACTATTTGCTGAAAATCGTATTCGTCATTTAATGTTCAAATATCATCCATGGTGGGCTGATCGAACTTCACAAAGTACATTATTGCCATTTATAAGAAATGAGTTAAAAGCAAGATATATTTATGCACTTCATCGAACTGAAAATATTATATATGGACCATTACGACCAATAGATATAGCAAACTATTATGATCAACACTTTAAATCGCAATATCAAACAGATATTTATGCTGTTTTTGACAAGAAAGCACCCAGATCAGCAATTAAGTCAAAACCATATAATTCATATAAACCTCCTGATTGAGTTTTAATTAGATAATTTTTTTTCTTTTTTTTTGCTGCATTGAATATATTGGTGTGACTCTATGTAAAAAGCTCTATCCTAATAGGTCAGATCTCGTGCTTTTTTTTAAGAAGAATATTGCTTACTATCAAAACTCAATGGTATGTAATACTATTTGAAATTGATTAGAAGGATCATAATGAATTCAATTAGAGAAGTGATAAAATCGATGGACAATGAAAAAGAATTATAATATATTATATGTGATATTTTCTCATCTATCTTTACAAACGACATATATAGTTCTAGCTACAAATTTTCTATAGGAAAATAATACCAAATGCAAATGATGAGAAATTATTTTTATTCATATATTTTGTTTACAACTAGAATAATCAAACATGAATTCGCAAGCAGATAACTATCTTAAAACAGTAAGATCTCTTACATCACATCTTGTTTACCTATAAGGATTTAGATGTTGTTTAATTGTGAATATTATTAGCCTTCAATTAAACACTAATAAAAATCAACATATTATGATTAATGTATTATACGTAATCTTGATAAACTCCTCACTATGAAAGAGACAATAGTAAAAAAGCTAATAATAAATCTTCATGGGAATTGAGCGATCAAAATTTATTACTTAAAATCAGTAGAAGATAATAGATAGATATAATATCGTCCAGATCTTCTGACTTTGTTGCTCTTGCACAAAGAAATTAAGTGTATTGTTTTTTTACAAAATTTGTATTCGCAAGCTCTTTTTTAGTAAAGTAAAAGAATTCATTTTTCGATAAAAAAAACTACGCATTACACGCTTCAAACATCAGTAAGAAAATAATAAATGCTTGGCCTAAAAATTCATTCTATCTATAAATATAGTTAACGAACACAGAAAAATGGCTCAAATTATACATGGATATCAGCATACATGTATTTTGTTTTTAATCTAACTAGATTCAGAGATTGTAGAAGTAAAATATTATCATGTCAATTGTAATAAAAGAAAAAAATCTGAACATAATTTCTATGAATTTAAAATTTGAACTTCTTTGACTGTTCACAGTTTATATGAGTATGTAAGCGTTTATTCATAGAAAGAAATTATATGATCTAAATATAAATTTATAGAGGCAACTTTCAACGAGATAAATTTCTTTAAAACCTACCTAATATGTGAAATTTGTTGAAACAAGTACAAATTCTAATAGTTTGAATAAATAACCAATGTTTACTCCTTAACAATCATTCAATAATAAATCCTTATAGAATAAGCTATCAGTTTAGAATTTAACACATAATATATAGATATCATTGTAAACTATCTGATCTGAACTGAACTATAACTATATTTTTATATACTGAAGAATACTGAGAGAACGACGGTTTGTTGAACCATGAAAACTATTCATTTGGAACTGATGTGTCGAACAGCCTGTATATTGACGTATATGAAATTTTTTATCAATGTCATATATAATGAATAAAATATCCATGACAGTATTTTTATCAAAAAAAAAATAGAATATAAATTTCCTGTACCGCTTGTAACTCTTTTCTTTAAATGAAACTGATGTTATCATATGATAAAGTATGCCATTTCAATTAACAAAAGAAATGTTTTTTGGTTTGAAGAAAAAACAAACTTGATGACACAATTCATGCACCTTGATTTTTATAGTATAAAAACTTCTCTTTGCTTTATGATCATTCCTTTTCATTACAGTCGATGACTGTTTTAATGTATTTAAAAGATAACATCTATGGTTAGAATTGTTTTAATCATATTAATAAAGAGCATCGTATGAAACTTTGAATATATATTGTAGATATTAAAACCACCAAATATTTCTAAGACTAATTACATTTTATTTGTCTTTTTCTTCTAGATTACTATGGTAAATGTGAAGAGAACTGGTCATAGATTAAAATTTTTGAGATCATATTATACTTCAATATATCCTTCTTTGTTAAAATATCGTTGGTATATTTTCCTATTATTATTTCTTATATTTCTCACTCGATTTCAATATATTGATATTGTTTCTCCTTTGAAATTACCTTTGGTGTTGATCAATGCAGTTTATTCACGGCTTACAAATCTAATACACACACAAGAGGAACTTACAACAACTCCTGTTCCTGAAGTTGTGATTGATGTGAAACATCGAATTCTTCCATACAAACTTGCACTAAGAGCTGACGATAGACCATTTGTTGAGCCTGATCATGCACAAGACAAGTTACTCAAAGATCTACAACTCTTTGAAACATGTAAACGAGATCCATCGACTATTATTGTTGATGTTGGTGCTCATCTAGGTACAAATTAAAATATATTGTATTGACTATAAGAAAAAGAATCCATTGTTCTAGGTGATTTTGGTCTTTACGCAGCTGCATGTGGTTGTACTGTTTATATGTTTGAACCAAGACCGCACAGGGTTACTCTTCTTCGTTCATCAATTCAGCATAATTCATTTCCAACATCTCGTGTTCATCTTTTTCATAAAAGCGTTAGTGATTGTCCATCAAATTCTACTGTAAATTACCCAGTTGGAGATATTGCACCAGGTGTGATGGATGATAATCCTATTGTAGTAGAAACTATTCGACTTGATGATGTTGCATGGTCAGCTTTGTCAATCTTCATACTTAAAATTGATGCTGAAGGATCGGAATCAAAAGTTATTGATTCAGCAAAAAAATTGTTTGCTAAAAAACGTATTCGTCATTTAATCTTTAACTTTTATCCATGGGGAACTACGGAAGTTTCACAAAGTAAATTATTGCCACATTTAAAAGATGAATTAAAAGCAAAATCTATCTACTGTTTTTATCGAGGAGATAATGATATGTATGGGCCTCTTCGTCTACGAGATATCAAAGTATTTCATAAACAACATTCGAATATAAATATTGCAATCAGTCTCTTCGCTACTTTTGATGAACAAATAACGCAATCTTCTATCCAATCGAAACGATATCAATCAAATAAACATGTAGCATAATGTAAAACTTAATTAATTAGTATTTTTTATATTTGTTTGGTATAATAAATATGTTGGTTTCATTCAAAATTCTATATTTATTCTTAGCAGTTAATATATCATACATTCATTATAAAGCTATCTTGAGCTAAAACTGTATTTATCGGTAGTATATAAATACATTCGAAATTGTTTATAAGTATTTTGGTTTATAGGACTAAGAAAAAAATACAAAACAATTAGCTTAGTCATGAAAATACCTCTGTTTTTTAGAATATAAAAATTTCATTTGAAGATAATTCTATTTGAGCATTGAAATAATCTTTCAAAATTGATACTTATTTTCATTTGATTTTTATAACAAAACGTTCTCTATTAAGAAACTGATATTTCTACTTTGAACACATAAGAAGATCTCTTTAATAGAATAATTCAATCGAAGTACTACAAGCATTGGTTATTTCCATATTAAATATACAAAAGTTATTTATGCAGAGTGGACCATAAAAATAATAGTATAATAAGAAATTTAAATATCAACTAAACGCACTGAAATATTTTATCTGCAGTTGTTTAAATGCTGAAATTCATGTTCGGTAACTAAAAGATACAAATGAAACTCATCAGATGGTGAATCATATAAATTGAAAATATTGTGACCACCGATTTTTAAACTAATTAATTTTAACGATTTTTTCTGTGTACATCATATATAAAGTTTGTTTTGATTTCTTTTTCTCGTTCTCTCACATAACAATTGAAAGTTATCTATACAATGTTTTACATGTATTGTTTTTACTTATAACAACCTAGGAAATCTCGTTTATTAGACCAAACCTTTACTTACATTATCAATATGAAAATAAATTTTAAGTATAAATCTCTATGACTAGTAAAAACTTCCGTACGTTTAGTCAATATCCGGCGTAGATGTTTAAATTTCCTGCTATATTATTATTTATAATCCACTGAATAATTCAGCTCGTTTTTAACACTTTGATGTTTGTATTTAAAATAACTACATTAAACACATGTAAAACATAAATAAACCTTCGTTTTGAAGGTCATAATACAAGTATATCATGTTTCGTTTAATATCACATTTTACATATGCTTGATATACTGATATTCTATTAGGTTTAAAATATAACTGAACAAATGAAATAAATTAACAAAAATACAATAGCGTTGTATTTTTTCCTTTTATACATACCACTATTCAACTAAGATTACTGACTTAAAAACATGTAATGAGAAAACTATTATCAGATAGAATAACGCAAAAAAAACGAACTATACCATTGTCTTTATTAGAATATATTATCATCAGTAAAAAAGTAATCAATGATATATTATTAACTATTCAAATTCAATGTTTCATTTATTCTTCGTAAAACTATGATAAAATATCATTTAACGCTGCCTTTAGTATAAATGTCATAGAAAACGTCGCTGACTTACTTATCATGTATATATATATATGAATCATTCTCTAAAGGAACTACCATTCGAAAATGACAAAAAAAATAACTTAGATTCAAATTACTCCATAAAATGATATATTTTATAGTCTTTCATACTCATTTATATACACGTTACTAGGTGAGTGTTTGTAGGTATCTATTCTTCGAACACGTTGTACACTGATTGGTGTAACACATTTAAACCAAATTATGACATATGTAGTAGTTACAATTTATCCTTGTTGGTGCAAACTAAACGCAGAAAACGAAAAAAAAAAAAGAAAGCTTACTGAACCATAACGAATTATTCTTCACAAAGAGGATACGTATAAATGTAAATATCATCGATAGACAATATAAATTACTGTTCATGATGATAATAACGTAATATATGCCAGTGAGTTCATTAATTTCAATTCAAAAATTTAACAACATAATTTTACTTGAAAATTTATAGATTTTATTATTTTTTACACGATATTTATCTTACTTTACCGTACTTAACATTATTGTCATTCACAGCAAACAATGAAGATTGTTCGATTAAACAATTTCAGGGTAAAGCAATTTATGTATCATCTATTTAACTTTATCTAATTCCATTTCTTTACCTCTTCTATCAATATTAGTATAATCGGTATTTTATGTTAAAACTAATAATTAACATATTTACTAATAAGAATTTGTATTCTGACAAAGCATAGATTGTTCGTATATCGAAATTATGAATAAGAATTATATTTATTTTGTAGATTATCATGTCACATATTAGTAAAAACGTTAAAAAATGGATACCATTACGATTACCTTCGGTTTCTACACTTACTCGTTCGTCAAAACCACGTTGGTATAATGTATTAATAATTTTCCTTGTAGTTCTTATTGTATTGGATCATATTCATAATTTTTCATATGCAGAATTTTCTCGATTATTTCATGACTCAGATGATCTGGACATATCAGATTCAGACCTTATGATGATGGACGATGAAGTAACTAAAAGTCCTAAAGCAGGAAATTTTACTGAAGTTGTAATTGATATGAATGATAGAGTACCAACATTTAAACTTGCAACAAAATCTGGTGAGAAACCAGCTAGTGAAAGTGATCAAGGACTAAATCAATTATATGAAGAATTGCATCTTCAAGAAACATGTCAACGAGATTCATCAACGATTGTCGTGGATGTTGGTGCTTCTCTAGGTATATTAAAAAAATATATTGTATAATATTCAAAAAAAAAAAATTTTTTCTTTAGGTAATTTTGGTCTTTATGCAGCAGCATGTGGTTGTACTGTGTATTTGTTTGAAATCAAAAAAGAACTAATTACTCTTATTCAGTCATCCATGAATCATAATACATTTACATCACCTCCTGTTAATGTCTTTAACAAGGCTGTTAATGATATGCCAACTGATTCAACTATGGATTATCGGCCTCCAGATGATGCAGCAGCTGATTCTATATCAATACAAACTATTCGATTAGATGATGTTGAATGGTCAGCAACTTCAATTTATATACTTAAAATTGATGTTGAAGGATCTGAACAAAGTGTTCTTCGTTCAGCAGAGAATCTTTTTTCTCAAAAACGTATTCAAAATGTAATTCTTAAATATAGTCCATGGTTAGCTGAACAAACTCAAGAAAAACCGTTATTAATGTATATGAGAAGAGACTTAAAAGCCAGATTTATTTATTCTCTTTATCCAACAACTCCGACTCTTTATGGACCTTTAGTACCAATGCATTTTACAACACTTAACGAACAACTTTCACAAGCTCATGCAGAAACCCATATTTATGCGTCTTTTGATAGCAAAGCAACCAGATCTTCAATTAAATCAGAACCATTTGCATCATATAAACCTTAAATTACCACATTGACTCAAGAATTTCTTTATTTTGTTGTGATAGGATGATTATTTTATATTTTCTAAAGTTAGTCTTATTAATTAAAATATCAGATGTTCTTTAAAAGGTTATCAAATTTAAATAAGACTATTCCATGTATTTTTTTTATTTGAAACAGTACATACTATTGCTTTGAATGTAAAAAAATCTTTTAACCACACTACTCTAGTTTTAAATAAAATTATTTTGTTTGTAAAATCAATTCCTATATAGTTAATTTTATTTTGGTTTACTACTGTATTTTTGACTCATCATTTCTTTATTAAATAATAGAAAAATATTTTTATCATAACACATAACGTAGTTCTTTTACTTATATAGATAATCTTCGAATACTGTATATTTATTCGTAGTTCGTAACTGTAGAAATCTATGTTAAATTACAGATTTGATCTGCTATAAGATTTGTCTTATTGTATCATTGATTTTGACAGATTTTCGTTTGATCAAGTTTTATAATAACTTCCGATTTCCTTGTAATTGTAATGCATCAGTAAAACTGACGTCGTAGATCACAATCTATCGTAATTAAAAGTTCAACTAATCGATGTCGACAACCAGACATTTTTAAACATAGAAAAAGAAGAAAGTCATTTCTATCATGATTTAACTCGTGAACTGATAGTTGCGTTGAATTTCTTTTTTTCTCTAATATTATTACGATTATTGAAAAGCTCTCGTATAGGTTAATAACAATGACAAACAAATAAATTGATCTATTAAATATTTATCAAGAAGAATTTTTAATATTTCATTGTGTATTAATAGAAATCGAACTATTATGATAATAATAATTAGAAGAAAAGAATAGATCATGAAAATCTTCCGAAAACTAAAATCTAGCTTGCTTATGTGCATTATATTTAAGACAATGATTAAAATTCTGTTAGGTTACGCTTCACGTGTTCATCAAATCACTTGTTTTTTTATCAATGACTATTTGTTTTTATGTTATTGTTTTTCTAACCTTACACGCGCCTACATCTGCGCATTATGAAGGTATGCTTCAATTCGATCAGGTATAACCGAATATATCCTTTTTATATATTCAAGGTAATCCCATATGAAGACATATTAAATGGTCTAAACAAACGTTCTCTTATCTAATGAAAATTTGTAGAAGATTACAAATATTTCATTTAACATTTTTGAAATACATTATTCAATATTTTATCATATGAAAAAAACATGACAATTAGAAATGACGTATCTTATACTATTTCAGAATACATCTTAATTTATAAACTAAAAAAAGATTTTATTGTATTTGATTTTTATAATAAAAATAATGTTTTTCTTTTTTTCGTTTTACAATGAATATTTATCATCAAGGCCAATTCTTTTACTCGTAAATATAATAAATCAGTACGACAAACTGATAATCTATTTGAAATATTTACAACATATGATAAAATCTTTGTATACGAAAACGCCTTTACAAATTGTTTTATAGAGTGAATAACACTTGATATTTTATTGAATAAAATGTTCTGTTATATGCTTAATATTCATCTAATTCTAATATTTATTGTTAATATTTGCCAAGGAATTGAACGTCCATTAGTAATCGGTCATCGTGGTTCAGCTTATTTACCTGAACTGACTTTAGAATCCCAATCAATAGCTCATGCTTATCAAGCTGATATGGTTGAAATTGATGTATGTCTTACTCGAGACAATCAATTAATTGTTATTCATGGTAAAAAAAAATATTAATATTTTCTATATAAAAAAAAAGAACTTACCTAAATTTTTTCTAAATAGATCTTTATTTAAATGCAGTAAGTAATGTTAAAGATATATATCCTAATCGAAGTCGTTCAGATGGTTATCATTATGTTATTGATTTTGATCTTAATGAATTACGTAATTTAACTATTCATGAACGTATTATTCCATTTACTAATACTCAAGTTTATCCAGCTCGTTTTCCTTCGTCATCATCGATACCATTTCATCTTGCAACACTCAATGAAACAATTGAATTATTACTTGGTCTCAGTCATTCAACAAATCAACAATATCAATTATTGATTGAAATTAAAAATCCAGAATATCATTCACAATATAATACATCAATTTCATCTATTCTAATTTCAACATTACAAGCATATAATTTAACTGAATCTCATCATCCAATTGTTATTCAAACATTTCATATTGAAGACTTATTATATATTCGAGAGAATTTAAATAGTCGATTACGTTTAATTGCTTTATTAACATGGAATCATTTAAATGAATCTTCAAGTAATTTTGATTTCTATCGAAGTGAAGAAGGTTTACAAAAGTTAAAAACATTTGTTCAAGCTATTGCACCAAATATGGAATTATTAGTTAATTTCGCTGCAGATGGATCGATTATTAATGTAACAAATTTGACTGTATTGGCTCATAAATATAATCTTGCTGTTTATCCATGGACATTTCGACATGATACATACAAAGGAAATTTCGAACAATTAATCAATTTTTTTCATCGAACAGTACAAGTCGATGGTTTTATTACAAGTCAACCGGATATAGTTATTGAACTATTAGAAAAAAAAATATGAAGTGCAAATATTTTATCTAATCTATCAATTACTCTCTATTGTTTACTAATTGTAATCATTTCTATTAATTAATAAAATATATGAGAAAAGAAGATAAGTTTGAATTTTGATGCATAACTCTTAGATTTACATGGTTTTGTAATATTGAACAGATGAAATTTAATCTAGTATGTATAATATGACTCGTCGTAATCGTCGGTAGTACAATGTGATCATTGGATATAACAAACTTCAATGAACAAGTAGCAGTACGTATAAATAATTCAGCTGAACGTCGATATATATCTTTTAGGATAAGCAAATAAACAAAAATAGAGATCGGAATTTCGATTCGTATAAGGTAGGAATTGAGAACAGAAGATTTCGGTAAAAGAGGTTTTTTTCCTTGTTTTTTAAGAAATAAATTAATCAGTGAGTGAGACATGAATAAACTGTAGGCTAATAAATAACTAAAAAAAGGCAAGTAATTCTATACAGTATTAGAAGCGTTTGATTTGATGATGAACGTGTGTATATATTTTTCAACTCTACAACTCATTTATATCGTTCAATCATATTGGAGATTGTACACATCTAAACTGAATATTTAATTATTCTTTATTATAATTGAACCCTCGTGACATAATAAATATATATTCTTATTTTCTTTTGTATACGTGCTTTTATCGAAATTATTCTTTCATATTATCGAACTGATTATTAAACGTGTAGATTTAAATCAATAATATAAATTATTCATTCTCTATTATAATATTAAGATAAAAACAAAAGAAATACACGGAAACAATCATATTAGAAATGATTGTTCAATTGGTAATACTGCTTCTTATTACTTCTTGTAAGTTAAATCTTTTTTAAAGATTGTAGAAATCTTTATCTAATACAATTATTTAGTAAAATCTGTTTCCGGTCAAGACGGTTTAACAGAATTAATTGATATTTATTCGGAAAATATTACTTTAGAATGGAAAGATCTTCCTATATCTGTATGTGAAATTTCAACAACCACAAGTACTTCATCTACAACTTCACCAATAAAATCTGAACTGCCATTATATAAATGTGCAGATGAAACATATATGGGTCTTTATTGTAATATTACCAATGATGTATGTGAACGATACCATCCATGTTATAACGAAGCTATTTGTTACTCAAATGGTACGATTGAATTACAATATAGTTGTGCATGTAAAACGAATGAATTTTCTGGTTATGATTGTGAAAATGACAATAGAATTTGTAAAAATAATACATGTTTGTAAGATAAGATTTTTCAAAAAAAACAAAAAGAATTAATTTTAATCTTTAGAAATGGTGGAACATGTTTTATTAGAAATATATCTATTGCTAATGAAACACCATATGTTTGTATATGTCCAGATGGATACACTGGAACACATTGCGAAACATTAATTGATATGTGTTTTAACATAACGTGTAAAAATAATGGTCTTTGTATACGATCTCGTTTATCATGGTCATGTCGATGTCTTAGTCCTACACTTTATTCTGGCACATATTGTGAAGAAATAAGTACAGCATTGGAAGTAAAACAAATTTTAAGTAAATCATTCGTATCAGTAGCTATTGCAGCAATAACTGGAGTATTTATATTTGTTGTTACAATGGATATATTAAAATATGTATTTAAAATTGATCCAGTCGATCGTGAACGACAAGCAATGAAGGAAAAACAAGAAAAAAAACAATTAGAAAAGAAGAAGAAGAAACAGAAGAAGAAACATAAATCTGTAAAAGTTTTACATGAACCTTCTTTAAAACAATGTCGTCTATATCCTATGTAATAAATATTATATTTTAAATCATATTTTATTGAATAAAAGATTATATATAGATCAAAACTGAAGATGTATCAAAATATTACTTTGAAATTATTTAGAGTGCAGTTTTAAATTTGAATTCAATGGATTTTATTTTTTGAACAACAAAATATCAAACAGAAGATTATTATACTTTGATAGATACTCAATATTAGCATAGTAAAACGTTTTATTCATGCTATTTTTACTCATTTATTATTACTCTCAAATGATAATATGAATGTCTCAAGAGAAATGTCCTTCTAAATGTTTCTTCAATATCTCGGCCAAATTACGACCCAGATACCTGAGTTTTTTTTAGAAGATAGTCCATGCAATTCTCTGCAAAACCTCATGAAAAGAGTTGTTCGAGTCGTTAATATCTGGTGAACACTGCAATGCTCTAAAATGACACACTTTCAAAAAATGAATAGTTCATTTTTTCTAGAAAATCAGACTTGAAACCCAATTAAAATGCAAATTTTCTGTGTTTTCAAATATGCTGTTCCTAAAAGAGCTTAAAACAAGTTATCTAAGGTTTCAACGGTCAATCCTCAACAAAAAAACGCGTTGAAATCATCGATCGTTCTTGTTATGTATCTCAAGCATTGCAAAAAATATTTTCCATGCACTTAATAATAAATTTGAATATGTAATAATTTTTCACTTATGATAAAACAAATTCAAATTGGCATGAACCTTCACGCATGATTCTCAAAACATGAACAGAGCGGAATAGAAAAAAGGTTTTGTTCAATTAAAATTTAGAGTATGTCAAAAAAGGTATTCGCTGAAGCGAAAGCGCTTTTCATGGGCTAGAAAATGGCCTATTCAGTCTCTTTGTGTATGGTAGAGTGATACAAAATTGTTAATATGAAAACGAGGGTATTGAACGTGTATCGTTTTGGAGTATCACACTGTTAACCGAATATAATTCTATAGTTAATCATGTGAACAGCTCTCTTCATGCGATTTTGTAGATATTAAAATTAAACAAAACAATCACTGACAATATCAAATCGCTCTTCAACAAAAATTAAGATTTTTACACATTTCTAGAATTTAACATTTATTAGCTGATAAACAAAATTAGAGAATGATTTTTGACATGAAAATTTTCTATTAATTTCTATATTATACGTGTCAAAATATTTATATCAGGTACAAAGAAAGGTCAACCATAGCTTATTCTGGATGCCTGCTTGATTTTATTAGTTCAAATTATGAACTAAATAATGAGGCTAAAATTTAACTATAATTATATAAAGTTTGAATACATCAAACAGAACAAGGAGACTATAAATAATTCAATGACGTCAACACATCTAACAACTCACTTGACACTATAGGTCATATTCAGTTGATATTTATTTAAAGTTTCCCACTAAAAAATCTAATTGCTAAGTTTGATTATTAATATTCGACAGTGGGATTTCTAATTGTCCAAATTTCGTTGAAGAATACATTTGCGAACATATAGTTGGCATGTCAATAGAATGAAATTCTGCAAACCATCAGCAGCAGCAAAGGATATACTTTTAGAAGAAAAAATAAAAAGAGGGCGATCTAAAAAAAACAACTAAAGTTTTATTGATACAATAATTGTGCAATTAAATTTTTCTCTTAGTTATTTACCAATTTTCATTGAACAAAATTCATATAGAAAGTTACATTTTTTTACTTCGATTTTGAATAAAATACTGCAGAGAAAAATCTTTTTTATTTGGAATTCTCTTGAATAAATTAATTAGAAAAACTTGAGTTTTCTATTCAGCATTCAAGTATGTGCCTTTATAAAAGACAATTATTTATATGTTCTTTTAATTTATATTTATTATAATATGTAATATAATTAAACTATAAATAAGAAAAGTTTTTAGAATGAACCAGAAAGAAAAACATAATCTGTAAGTTGAATAACAAGGATTTTAATGATACAGAATTATTTAGTGCTAATGAATACAGTATCGAAATAATCTTCTGTATTTATCTATAAGAAATTGTAAGAGAAGTACTGACGTCATCTAAATAAAATAATCTTTGTAATATATCATATTAAGATGGGACTATAAAACCTATAATCAAGATTTAAATAACAATTTCGATTATCTATGTAAATATTTTTGCATTAAAACAATTATAAAATAAAATTAATCACTGATACAGTACTCATTTCCTATTATTATATTTGTTTGGACTAATCTTCTTAAAATAGAGATAGAGGTGTAAGGCGCTGCCGTTGATATCTATCTGAGTGCAAATTTCCCTTCTTTTATATTAACCTTTATTTAATTTGCAACATTGTTAATGATTCTCTGCTGATCTTAATTTGATTTTTACATTTTTGTGTCGTACATACACTATGAAAGAATGGAATAGTTTATGACTGAGATATTGAAATAAATATATTTTTTAATTTAGAAAAAAAATTTCTTTCTTTTAATTTTCTAGCCATTTCCGCCGACGACGAGCGAAAAAATTTTAACACCTTCAAGCCGCCATCGCTGATAAACTTTTTGACTTCAGTCGCTGCCGCCGGCAGGCAAAAAAAATTGATATTTTTAAGCTGTCATCGACCGACTCATCAACTTACACTTCTAGATAAAGAAGAGTATTCATTAATATAATGACACATTAAATACAGACATAAAATGCACTTTATTTACTGAGATCTACTCATTAATACTACAGCTAAAATAAATATCATTCCATTAAACCATGGATTCGAATATTAGTTTAAGCACAACAACAATATCATCAGGTTTTCAATGGACAACATCATTTAATGTAAATCGTATCAAGTTTATCATACTTTTACTACTTCAACTTCTCTCAATTCCTTGTTTTCTTTGGATTTTCTATCAATTTGCTCGTCAACGACAACTTCGACAAACTCTCAATCATCATGTCATTCTTCTTCTTCTGATCATCTCTTTTCTTTTTGTTACCATTGCATTACCTCTCACCCAAGCATTTCTCTACACATCTTATGTTTATCCTACAAGTGACATATTTTGTTCATTATGGACTTGGATTCATTATTCACTCAATATTATCAATATGTTTCTCATGGCATTTGCAAGTATTGAACGAAATTGGCTTATTTTTCATCCAAGTATAGTTCAAAATAGACGAGGAAAAGTTCTTTTTCATTATGGTCCATTAATATTTTGTCTATTATATCCACCTCTATTTTATATCGCAGCAATATTCATCTGGCCATGTGAAAACTATTATGATTACACACAATTATTATGCACATGGCCTTGTTATTTTTATAATTATATTTGGGCACAAGTTGATCTTTTTTTTAATAATTATACACCATTATTGTCTATACCTTTGTTTTGTACAATAATTTATATCCGAGTATTAATTCAAAAACATGAAATGAAACAAGAAATGTTTAAATGGAATCGAGATAAAAAAATGATTCTACAATTATGGGCAATATCAAGTTTATATTTAGGTATGTGGATGCCATTACAGTTAACTGGTTTAATAAATACATATTGGGATCCAAACTTTTTATTACAAGCACAAGTTGATTACATTTATTTATTTCCTTATTTAATTCATTTGATTTATCCATTTATAGTATTACTTACATATAGAAAAGAAATGCTTTCTTTTAGGCGAAATGCAGTTGTTCCAGCTATAACACTTACAGAGAGAAGAAATATGCCTACCATGTTCAAATAATAATAGGAGTTATTATCAGACTTTTTAAAAACTATGTAAAGTAAATATATGTATTGTATTTTGTTATGTTAAATAAATGGTTTACAATAAATATAATATACCATATAACTTCAGAAAACTGTATATTAACTTATTACGAAATAATAGAAGTCTTACGACAAAAGATTAGAATGACTTAAGACAAATCCTACAAAATGTAATGCAGTACTCTCTCTTGTTCCTCATTATTCTGTAAAAATAAAATCAAACAAATTAGAAATATATTTCGATAGTTGTACTCTTTGATGATCAAATACTTGTAGTCACGCGAATATAAAATTATATTCTCTTAATGAGATGATATTCCACACGTTTTACATATTATCCGCTCATGTAGATGCCAAAAATAATGCGAATAAAATATCATACTAACATATAACCGTTTGAGACCTACGATTTAATCTATGGACGAAACCTCTTAAAAACTTGATATTTTGTATGAGCATTGAGTATTATCAACTCTTCCATTGATACTTTAAAAAAATATTTTAAGTCATTTTTAACTGTTAGCCATACGCCCCTACGAGAATGATGAGAAATATTTAAGCCACTTTCTTGGAGGTGTACGAACGGGAGCCTAAAAACTGACTCAGTAGGGTTTTTAATCTTGCACAAATATGTCCCACCGGGACTCAAAGGGATAAAATGAATCAAGTTCTTGTCGAGATGAGATATGGTATAAAGAGACAATGATTCGTTTTTATTTAATTATGTTTCTTATTGACTATATCATAAGATGATTTAAACTGAACATGATATTTCTATTAATATCTATTGTATCAGTAGTATTAGAGAATTATTTGATAAATCTATAATAGGATTTTATACATGCAATTAAAACTTTATTTGAACTTTTAGTAAATATGAACTTACGACTCATGCCATCGAGTTCAATTACTAACAAATCCAAGAAGAATCTTAACTTTTATTAACTAGTGATATTAATTGAATTAGAGAAGGGTCTGTTACTTGAAAACGATCAGTAAAATCAGGTATTATGTCCATATGTAGAAAAGAATGGTTATTCTAATTAGTAAACAATACGAAAACTAGATAGTTATGTTGTTTTTACGATAATTGTCTACAGACTCATCAGTTGCCAGAATTAATAATTGAATACGAGAAACGAATTATTGACACGAAAAATATATAGTACCTATATACCACCACGAAATATTGATTAAACAAATAATTATATAGGATTTTCATTCTATTACTATTAGCAAATTAACTGCTGATAAGTCTATCGACTCGAAAGCTATTGTTTTTTCATTATCGTAAAACCACATAGCTATTTATTAATTTTTTTGTCAAGTTAATATCAAAATCCTATATTTATTCGTATTTCGTTAGTAAACAAATCCAAAAATATATTAATGGTTCGGAATGATTTTATTATAAGATACATTCAAACAAAAATAATGCACACACTTTTCTAAAATATTTCTATTTAAAAGCACCTCATTTTAACATAAAAAAAATCCTATTTACTCAAAACATTAAAAAGTAAGCGACATCTATGCCTGAACAATATATTCTCACCGTATCTACTTCTCAATAGTCAATCTGGTTTTTTTTGCATAAAAATACAAACAGTCGATTACTTTTGTGATGTAATAAGTAAATAACTATTTAAATTTTTATTTATATATCCATAAAATTTAACATTTGTAAATAATGGGTGAAATCTTTTGATTGTATTTAAATCATTTGATAAAAAATTATTTAACGGTATTTTTGTTTTAAAATTAATTAAATTTGGTACATGTTGCATTAATAAATCAGCTAGAGAATTAAATGGAAACTCGATATTTAATTCATTTTGATCGATAATAAATATGAAATTTTCTAAATTTGGTACATTTGATAATAACCATTCAATATGATCATACCAATCATCTTCAATCGAATAGAAATGAATATATAGACAACGAAGAGACGTATGTGAATAAATAATATTCGAAGATAATTTAAATGATAAATTTCGTAGACGTATTATTCTTAGATCTACTAAATTTGGACATGCATTGAAGATGTATTGATATATATTAGATTTCCATGTCGATGGTGAAATCGTTAATTGATGAAGTGGTGAACATAAATAAGAATGAGATTCATCTAATGTTATTCGATCGATTTGACAAATTCGTAAATAGGAAAATGCAGGTGAAAATATTAAACGACATAATTGTTTGGAATGATCGGAAAAGAAGAAATTTGAAATATATAAATATTCAAGATAAGGTAAAAGTGATGGTTGAATGGCATTACATTGATTTTCTGTTGGCATAGTTAATTTTAACAGACGGATATTTGAATAATATGAAAAATCAATAAAGTCATCATGTTTAATAATTAGTTTCGAGATTTGCGAAGCAAAAAAAGGAATATTTCGTTTATCATCCCAATCTTCTTGTAATATAACATGGAAATTGTTTAAAGATTTAATTATAAAATTGAAACGACGATTTAAATTGAAGAATGCTTTGTATAAATCATAAGGAGAAATATATTCGAATATTTCGATTAATAATTCATTTGAAAATGTTTCTATAGTTGATATGGCATTATTCATTATTTTGAAAAAGAATTTATCAAGAAATATAATTTCTGTTAAATAAAGAGTTTGAATAATGATGGAAAATAAAAGAATAGTTGATATCTCATGACATGAAAGTTGTTGTCTATCACAAAAATATTTTATATGTCATAATTTGGCACATTGGAGAACGATGCAAAGTATTCTATGGATTGCGACATTGAGCCGAAGGGAATACGTTATGTCATTGGAGGAGAAGGAAAAAAAAAATAACTCATGTAGTGTATGTGTTCATTCATTTGTACTCACATAGTAAGGGTCAAGGAGAAGAATATGTTGGTCGCCAATGCAACTGATGAAGAGGAAGAACAAAAAAAAAAAGAATAGACACAAGTGACGCTTGCATACTGTCAGTTACTCATAATACATTTTAACTATTAAATACTCGAGTTACGTACCTGAATTCATATGCAATTAGTGTTATATAAAATTGATCAATTTAGGAGTATTTTCAGTATACTCTCATGAGTAATAATCGTTGAAAGTTGAACAAAATATAGATTTCAATGCAGTTTGAAGGTTTTTTAATAAACTCATCATATATGAATATATTAGTAAGTTTTTATATGAAAAAGGTACGATTATAAATAATAGTCATTGGTGAAAATGAAATCATGATTGTAGTAACTGATTCAAGTATATTAACGCTCTATTATCATTTTTTTAAACAATAAATCTAGAGTGAAAGTTTGATTCTAAATATCTTTGTATAAAACTATACATACAACAAATAATCGTTTACAATCGTAAGTAGACAATAAATAGTAATTATTTGAATTTATCGCAATAAAATACTATTGTACATATGTTTATCGTCAACATCGATAACGGATTAACATTTGAGGGAAAAGGATTACTTTATACTGTCTCGAATACTATAAAATAGATGTAACAGGTGTCGATCGATAGAATCTTACTTTCAAAAATTAAAGAAAAAGAAAATTTTCTTTTAATCTACTAATACTCTATCTGATATGTATAATAGTATACTAATCATAGCTATGAATAAGTGAAAATAAAAAAAATCTCAATATTATCTGGTATTACAAAAATATCATGTTATCCATCGGAAGAATTTTTCGAACTAACTGTATTTTGTAATGTAGTCATACATCAATAATACTACCATTTCATATTTTACACACAGGAATAAATGTATTAATAAATGCTTTTCTATTACAAAGTTTCGACAAATTGTCATCTATAATAATTTGATCATAATGTACGACATCGAGATAGGATGCTATTGATTATGTCTTCTATTTTTAAATATCAGCTGTCAAGAAAAATAATTTTATTCAAAAAAATATTGAATACCCTCATAAGAGCTTATATTATAGAATTCTAACGTGAATTAAGATCATGATTTTGATTGACTGGATGCATACGAAGAAACTTCGATCTTTACAATGACTTTAATAATAAAGAACTAAATATAGTTTTATTTTTGATTATGAAATTACGTGAGAAGAAAAGAAAAATGTGAAAACTTACGAAATTATCATATAAGACTATATATACTAGACCACAAGATAAGAAAATGCAGAAGAATGAATCAAAATAGTATTCGTAAGTAAAAAATTTATTGTTATTTTAATACGAAATTTGAATTTTATTTTCGAAGAAATCTTATCATCAACAATTATTAAAACTAATTCATTGAATTCATTAAAACTCTCACCAAATGACTGGATAATACCATCAACTAGTACCATAAGTTGTATCTATTTTTATGATATTCAACAATGGTCATTATATAAAAAACAAACCAATGATATTTTTATGAATATTGAACAATTAAAATTAAGTTTACAAAAACTACTTGAATATTATCCTTTATTAACTGGTACACTTAAATTATTCGATAAAGATAATAAAGTATTAATAGAGAAAAATAATAATAAGAATGATGAAATTTTATTTGTTGCAGCAAAAATTAATATGCTATTAAGAGAATTACCTTTATCAATTGAGAATTATACAGATGCAAAAATAATACCAGAATCTCTTCAATTCATTAATGTAACTATAATTCGAATACTTTATTTCATATTCGTCATACTCGATTTGCATGTGGTAGCGTAGCACTTGGTATTACATTGAATCATCAAATTGCTGATGCACATTCATATTTTCAATTGATTAAAGATTGGACACAATTGTATAAAAATTTACAATATCAACCAAATGTTTGTCATCAACGTTCACTTCTTGAACCAACTGTAGAAGAAATACAACTATTAAAAAATTCAAATCCAGATTTTAATTATCGTAGGAGTCTTTATTTTAGAGAAGAAATCTCTTCATCAGTACAACAAACAAAACAAACTATTATAAAAATATTTCGATTTACAGCTGATGAACTCAATCGTATGAAAACAGATGCTATTACCCATCTATCATCTGATGTAACTTATCTATCAACATTTGAAGTTCTTACAGCTCATCTCTATCAACATGTAATGCTTGCTCGTAATTATACAACACCATCTATTACAAAACTATATATTTCAACAAATATTCGTCCACGTTTAACACAATCATTCATTCCTAATACTTATTTTGGAAATGCAATTATGCTTTCGTATTTAGAAATGAATACATTGGATGTAATAGATAAAAATTCTATTAGTTTATTAGCTAGTAAAATACATAAATCTATTGAAGAAAATACTGCGAATGATATACGAACTACATTAGCTTGGAATTTAGATGAAACAGATTTTACTATTTCTGCTTGGAATAAAATGGGAATATATTCCAATGCAGAATTTGAATCGAATGTTCATCCATGTCGAGTTATACTACCACAAGATATGAAAATGAATGGTGCAGCTATTTTATTATCAACTGAAGAAAATGATGGTAGTATTGATGTATATTTAGGATTGGATGTTAATGAAATGAAACAATTAGAAGAGAACTTAGATTTTAGAAAATATAGTAAAAAATAATGATATTTTCTTTCTGAAATAATCACAGCAAAAAAAAGAAAGGTTATGACATACATACAATCCTTCACATAAAAATAAAATAACACTGACGTCAAATAAACTTTGTATATTTATCTTAAATTCAGTATACTTCATCCAGAATATGTAATAATGAATCATAAGAACTTTACATTAAAACCTTTATCTGAAATCGATTAATATTATAATATGGATTTATTTTTTTATACGTCTATTCTGATAAGTATAATCCATTGTTTTGTATTCAAGATTTTGTCATACTTCTATGTGAATATGAACTTGAGAAAGAAAAAAACAGAACAGAAAAACGAAAAAAAAATCCATCGGAGTTATAAACGTCAAATAAAAAACATAGGCGATGCTGGTCTAAACATAGAAGTTATTACTCATCGTGTACTGTAAAACAGTATGAAAAGAAAAGAATATTTTTCTTTCAGCGTTGTTTGAAGGAAAAAAACGCATGGTAGTAATCTTATCAACACTATTTCATACATTTTCTTTTCTTTAAAAATTGATATATTATATGGCTGAAAACAGTAAAGATTTATCAAATATCGATTTCGATAATGATTGGAAATGTTATTGTCAAGAATCAAATAATAAAACAAATGAAAAAACTATCCTGTCAAATGCATCTACAGACCAAGATTGGTCGCCTATTGAATTACCACATATTATTAATACTAGCCAAAGTATAAACAATTCTTACAAATGGTGGTATTGTAAACAATTTGATTGGACATCAATAGATCAACAATCTAAAGAACAAATCTATTTGGATTTCGAATCATCTGATATTCAAGATAATAAATCTGAGATATCTGCTACTATATGGCTTAACAATACAGAAATCTTTTCAGATTCGATATCATTACTAAAACATCCAATTGAATTGCCTTCAGAATTATTACATAGTGAAAATAAACATGGTAATATGCTGGTTATTTGTTGTGTAAATACAAGTCTTTCTCTTCATGTTTGTCTTCTTATTCAAGCAAAAATTATTTATGCAACTGGACAAGTAATGAGTGATGAAAGAAGTCTTGATATTTCTCAAGATTCAGATAAACAAAAAAATAATGTTCTGGATTATACGGTTAGTGTTGATGATGCTGATGGACGTATTGATGTTAAATTTAATCCAAAACTAAAATCAAAATCTCTATCAACACAATTATCAACATTAAAACAACCTTCACAGTCAATTATCGATGAAAACCAAAGCACTGAAAATATTGATGAAGATCTTCTTGTACCTCGATTAGCTATTGTAATACTTATAGTAGGGACAAGAGGTGATGTGCAACCATTTATTGCGTAAGTTAAATTGTATTCTATAAATTTTGTAAAAACTCTAATTTTGTAAAATTTAGTCTAGGTCAAGCACTTCGAGCAGTTGGTCATCGTGTTCGAATAGCAACACATGAAACATTTCGATCATTTGTTCGTGGTAATGGTTTAGAATTTTATCCTTTAGCTGGTGATCCAGCTGATTTAATGTCATTTATGGTAAAAAATTCAGGTATTATTCCTTCAATGAGTAGTATTATTGAAGGTGATGTTAGTAAGAAACGTCGTTCTCTTGCTGATATTCTTGCATCAACATGGTTAGCATGTATATCTGATGATGATGAAACAAAAGCATCATTTACAGCTGAAGCTATCATTGCAAATCCACCATCATTTGGTCATGTTCATTGTGCAGAAAAATTACAAATTCCTTTACATATTATGTTTACAATGCCTTGGTCACCTACAACTGCTTTTCCACATCCATTAGCAAAAATAGATAGTTCTATTGGACCAAAAGGAAAAATTAATTTATATTCATATGATGTGATTGAAATGCTGGTAAGTTAATAATTAAAAGATAAATAATTTCATTTTAATTTTTTTCTAATGCTTATCGTTAAGACTTGGACGGGTATGCGTGATATTACAAATAATTTTCGTAAGAAAACATTAGGATTAAGAGAATTACATACACGTCAAGCAACCAATATATTAACTGATGAGTGTGTACCCCATACTTATTGTTGGTCACCGTCACTCGTTGCAAAACCTAGTGATTGGGGAGCACATATTGATGTTTCTGGTTTTTTCTTTCTCAATCTTGGCACTGCTTATACTAATCCACCAAAAGATTTACTTGAATTTCTTTGTATCAACGATGATGGCAGCTATAAAAATCCGAAATTACCACCACCGATCTATGTCGGTTTTGGTTCTATCACAGGTCATGATTCTCGTCGTATTCTTAAAGTTGTTGTTGATGCTGTTAATTTGACTGGATATCGAGTATTATTGTCTGGTCTCGCTACAGATACAGATCAATTACCTTCTAATATATTTAGAATTGGTAATGTACCACATGATTGGCTTTTTCAATATGGTATGTATCATTTTCTATTCTATTTGAACATATCCATTCATTTCATATCTTCTTTATAGTATCAGCTGTATGTCATCATGGTGGAGCAGGTACAACAGCAGCTGGTTTACGTGCTGGTAGACCAACTATAATTGTACCATTTTTTGGTGATCAATTTTTTTGGGGTAATGTAATTGAGAAGAGTGGTGCTGGTTCACGACCACTTCCAGGAAAGTCGATTACGGCTGATCAATTAGCTGATGCTTTTCGTTTTGTACACGAATCAACAACATGTACTGCTGCCGAACGTATCCGTGACGCTATTTTAAAAGAAGATGGATGTGCAGCAGCAGTATATTCATTTCACGCTAATTTACCTTTAACACATATGCATAGTGATTTAGAACCAACATTTGCTGCTTGTTATCGTTTGGATAAATATAATATACAAATATCACGTCCTGTTGCTCAAGTACTTGTGGTAGCAGGTGCTATAGAAGAATCTGAACTTCGTCCTCATATAACACGAGAATGGAAATTTGAACATGATAATCGTTTTCATTTGCCTGGTCATGGTATTATTGAACATTCTGAAAAAGCTATTACTAGTATGTTTACTGATACTGCTGACGAATTAAAACGAGCTGTGAATAATAATAGTGCAACAAAAGGAACATTAGAAAGTGTTGGAACTGTTGCTAAGGGTGTTGGCTTAGGTATAAGTCATTTAACAATTGGATGTTTGTCATTATATGGTGAAATAACTGATACACTCAATGTTATGACATCACTCTATGATCCATATAGGTAAAACTATTTTGAATAAATTAAAATACATCTACATGATATAATATGAAATATATTGTAGTGCTCCAGAAAATCGTCAACGACCACGAGTTACAGATTTTAAATCAGGTGCTAAAGCAGCTAGTTTAGCGTTAATTAATGGTTGGAAAGATGGTTTTACTGGTATTGTCACACAACCTCGTGCTGGTTATGAACGTCATGGTGCCTTGGGTAGTGTAGCTGGATCATTAATAGCTACAGCTAATATTGCTGTAAAACCTACAGTGGGCACACTTTCATCAGTTACTTATCTAAGTCGAGGTGCATATGCTAGTGTTAGAAAAACAATAGAAACTTATCGAAATGAAGGACGACATATTTCATCAAAACTATTCGATACGTCATCATCGAATGAAGGTGATGAATCATTACAGAAAAATAATGATGATGAAGAAATCTCTACGATTATTAAGACAGCTGCAACTAGATCAGGTTATCATCCAAAAGTATGTCAACATATTATTCAGGAATTTGAAAAAATTAAGCAAGAACAATCAACAAATCCATCAATCAATAAAAGAAAGGGTATATCTGATCTTGTCTCCAAGAAATAAGACTTCCCAAGCTTTATTACTTATATATAGATATTTTAATCTATAATTATAATGAAACTATTAACAAAAGAAAAATACTAAATAAAATATTTTATTTTACAAAAAAATCATTATAATGTACTTGTGTCTATCATAAAAATACGATGTCTTTTCGTTGAAATAAAAAAGAGTTAATGCTAGAATATTGAGAAGATCATTTATTCTGGCACACTCCTTAGTAAATTCTTCATAGTAAAATTATTATTTACTAATAACAATAATTAAAACAAAAACGATTGGTGGAGTTACACACAATATACAATATACCACTGTACATATACAACAACAAGCACTATACATCTTGCTACTGATATCTTTTGTGGGTTGTTGTATGACATTTGGAGTATAAGTTGATGTATATGTACTCGAAATTGAGGGACGTGAAGTATTAAGTTCTTGTGCCAGTCTCGCTATTGGTTTAATATAAAATTTTCTCATCCATTGCATTGTATAGGTCATAATTTTGTGAACTTCGCGTATTTTCCCAGCTATAACAATTGAATCAGCTGCTAATAGTTGTTGACGAACTTGATTTATTGTATAAAATTCATTGGAATTTTCATTACATAATTCATCACTATGAAAGAAAATTCGATTATTGAATACATCAGGACTAAATGTATAGCATACAAGTAGAAGTTGTTTTTGTTCATCACGAGATAAATAATACCATTTTTGGTAGTTTGTGAATCGTTGAATCTCTGGATCACGACTGCAATCAATTACCACACACACACAATTTAAATAATACATTAAACGTGCGACGTCATTATTTGGTACTGTTACTGCTGTACCTATATATTCTAGGCTAATTTCGTTCTCATGAAAAACAATAGCCATTTTCTTTTATAGGATGTATAAAAAATAATTTAACAGAAATATTATTCGAAATTACATTGTCTTTATCACTCTGTATATATATGTGTGCTTTTTCCCAGGATGAAATCTTTTGGATTCTGCGAAAATTAATGTTTTTCTTCTTTCATATCTATGACGAAACCCGTTTGATATGTAAGAGATAAGAATTCGTTTTCATGTGAGTTATATTTCCAACACTCCTTGCGACTGTCATATGACATTCATTATCTTGAGGGTGTGGGTGTGTTTTATGCTAGTTACTATTGATCTGCGTGTGTAAAAATGAAATGATTAATCGAATAATAGCAAGAGAAACATATAACTGAGCCGTTCAATATCAGTACAAAGTTAACATTTATATATTAGTTAATGTTGAGAAATCTTTTCACTGAAAAACTATAATCAAACTATGTGGAAAATGATTGATCTCGTTCAATTCTTCTATCAGAACAAACTGTATGAAGGAAAGAAAAATAAAGTAAAACTTGCATTTTGCTTCCTCATCATTCTGCAGGATTCATTTCTGTATAATGATGACAGTTTTCTAACGTAGCATTAACATTCAATAGAAATTCAAAGCACATCCAGAGAATTTTGTCTTTTATGACAGGCTCGTGAGCTACCTTAAGATTGATAGGATTGTCAATAAGAACAGCTAAAATATTAATGTTATTAATAAATTAATTAATTTCCAGGGCTGTCCTAATATTGACATATGACACAAACAAGGTCATATTATAATCTACATCGCACTTTTTTCATATCTTATTTTCCAATACGCAAAAACAGAATGTTCTCAAAAAGGATATTTTGTTAATTGATACGGAAAAAAATCATTCTTAAGTGACTGTCAACTGAAATGAAATAATCTCAGCAATTAATTTCTCGATAAGTTACCTTTCTTCTAATGAAAATCATTACGATAAATATATATTATATTACAAACATATATGTTAGATTTAGTCATATGAATTTCATTAATTTAACGATTACATTGACAATAATTAGTTGAAATAAGAAAATAAAATATATGTAACGATATAATAAAGAGTTAGTCATTTTCATTAGGATCCATGTTTGTATTGAATGATTCTGGATTTTCTGGACCAATTCGATTATTTTTAATAGCACAACAACAACATTTCCATAATTGCCAATATTTTTTTAACAAAATTGATTTTACTTGACGACGAAAACGTGATGAAAATATTACGTAAATGTAAAAGCTAATCTATAATAAATGTGAATATTATAAATATAAAAAAAAGAAATGAATTTACCGTATAATTTAAGTTAAATAAAAAAAAGAGAATAACATAAATTAATCGTCCTCTTGCATATTCCATTGGTTTACTTGGCAAATTGGGAACATTTGTAGTATAGATACGATAACTAAGATAAGGCAATGATAAACAAACAAGAATTATGACACGTATAGCAGCCATTGCTGTCATTTGTCGATCTAATCGACGTCGAACAATTGTTAGTTGTCGACGAACTATACGCCGAACATTACGAAAAGCTAAAAATCCAAAAAACGATGCAATAAAAACAGGTATAAGACCGGCTAAAAGTGGAAAACTAAAGTATGTTGTATATTGAAGATATGTAGGATTCGATATATTGCATAGTAATAATGATTGAATGTTGTAAAACAAGCAAAATATAATAGAATGAATGATCCAAATGCAAACAGATGTACCAACAAGACACCGAGCTGTTTTTATGGTAAATACTTGTCTGAAACTGAATCGATTGTGTGTTGAAAAAAATTGGTCAATAGCAGCAAAAGCTACTGTATAAGATGATGATAGTACTAGTAGCTGAGCGGAAAAAAAACGAAATCTACACCAGATAAGAGAACGACCTGTTGCATCATCTCCATATATTGATGTTAGAATAGTGATGGTAAAAACAATCAATCCATAGAGAAAACTGAAAAGCGATTCAACCGTTAAATAGAATGCACATTGATTGTTTCGAAAACATTTCAGTTGAGTGAATACAAAGATATTTAAGAAATTGCCAATAATACTCAATGTAAATGTAATATGACCAGTGGATATGGAAAAGTTATTAGCGATTGCAAGGATTTCTGTAGACATGGCTGTGCACTAATGTTTTTCTTTGAATGGCATATCCTTCATCATTTATTCATTTTCCTTTCTACCTGAAGGCTTAATATTTAATATTTTAAAATGACATAAGCTAAAAAAAAACATTATTACTCTGCATTCTCTAAGAACTTTTTTAAATTACACATCTATATATTAATAAAATTAGTTTTCATAAGTAATGTTACCTTATTTTGAACACTTCGAGGACAATTCTCCGCTACATAGTTTTATATATGAATTTATTAATTCTAAATATCATAGTATAACAATATAGAGACAATCACTGATATAATATACTAACGGATATTTTATCTTTGAACACAAGTAATAAGATTTATAAAAGCTGTTTTTTCTTATTATTCCATCATCGTTTCTGATTATAAAAGTCGATCTTCAGAATAATTAAGTTTTTGACACACTTTTTTCAAAGGCCTCTGGTGAAAGAACTCATACCGGAATACTCAAAAAGTACTCACGCTAGAAAATGTCACGACAACTCATGAGTACTTATGATGTTTGAGTACTCGTATGTTGTATTTATCATGAACGTTAAGTGTTCGAGTACTTATGTAAAACTGTTGAGTATTTGAGTACTATAAAGAACTACTCGTTTCTAATTTTACGAGTATTCTATTGTTACATTTCATATACGACAATATTCATATTAGTTTTTAATTTATTGGTATAATCTGATTTTTGATTATGTAACAGTAACAAGATTAACATAATACAGAATATCAGTAATAGAAACAAGATAAAACATGATACGATATTCAATATGAAAAAATGAGGAAAAAGAGAGTAAAAAATCTTTTCCAATGATATAAAAGATTAAATCATCTCTATTTTAATATAACTAGTTTGGCTTAATATAATCATGGCAAAAGATACAAAAAATATTGAACAAAAAGGAGCAGAGAAAAAACGTTTTCATATTTAATTGCATTATGCAAACTTTACTTTCATTTTATTTTACTTTTTTACATTTCATATTTGAAAAGGCATAACTGTTTTATTGAGTTTTGTTCCAAAAAATATATGAGTACTCTAGCGAGTACTTATACGACCACTTGCGAGTAAAGTTAAACAAGCAACGACTAGATCAGTACAACTACGAGTACTCAATCAGTAAGATTACTCATTTGAGTAATCTGAATATTCATGCTGACAAGTCGTACTCGCTTGATGAGTAGTTTTACTGGGGTAATGGTCGACATATATTCATACTTTCAGACAAAGCCAAACAAAATCATGTGCACAATGAATCAATGTTTCTATTAAATTTTATCTTTTTTTTTCGCGGAATGATTTTATGTTTTGCAAGTAACATACATACACTTTTCACTTTTCGATGACCAAAAACAGTGTTTATGTCTTTGAAAGATCTTTGAAGACGTGCCATGCTATGTGATTCATGAACAAAAAGAATAAAAGATGGATGTTTGTTGTATTTTTATCATGAGAATCTTCGCTGAGTATACATCGAACATTTCTAGTCAAAGAATCATAAGATCATTCCTAGTGTAGGTTAGCGTTGTCAAAAATGACAAGTCATATAGTTTATACCTAATTGAAACGTAGAAGTCAGAAAAAATTATAGTTTATTGTAATTTGTCTTGTCAGTAAATCTGTTTAAGTTATTGTAAACTGCTCTTTTTTATCTCATTTCAAAATGTCTATAATTTCACTTTTTTGCTCTATATTGGGTATCATTTATTAAAACTCAAATTTTCTTTGATTATGTAGTTTTTACAAGGAATTATTTCATTGGACAGCAGTTTCCAATTTATTTATATTTGCTATGCTATTTTAAAATTAGTCATATACTCATACACTCATATAAAGATCACGAATTATAATATTATAATTACCATAATTGATGGTAGATAAAAATCATGCATGATTAAGTCTTTTTCTTTTCTTTGTTAATGACAAATGCAATTTTTAAAACGTCAATCTCTATCATGTACATCATGATCACATGTAGGCTTTCACTTGAAAACTAATTTAAACATCTTTTAAATTTCATGTCTACTCATTAGTGATCAACATGCATGTAGTCAAACTTGTATAATTCATGAAATATTTGATCATATAAAAAAAACTTTTTGCCCAATTACAATTCTCAAATAACAAACACCACTTAACAATGTTTTTCTCTGTGAAAGCAAATAAAATCATTCTTTTTAGCAGCCTATTTCGATATTTGTTTTTCATAGCAACATAAAAAAACAGTTAAATAAAAAAACAAATTTTCGCAAGGAAGTAGACATCTTTAAAAAGAATCGTTTTTAATCATTACTTCGCTAATAAATTTTAAAAACGCGCTCCAATTCGAACCATTCACGAAGCAAACAATGAATGAAGAAAAATCAATAACAAATGCATCTGCAGTTCCCAACGGTGTAGTTTAAAAGATGCAGAATGCTCGTCTCATCTAGTTAGATGGTAACATTGACGAAACAAACGATGATTGTCAAAATACAATCACACAATTGCGATAGACTGTCAAAGACACCAATACATTTACAGATATCGATCAATGCTTTGAGTTCGTTGAAATAGTCGTCGAACAAAAGGCATGTATGATTGTATCTGGATTACTTGGACAACATTTTGTGCCTTTCGTGCACAATATGCCTCAAGTTTATTCGATTTATATTTTTCGTGACAATCGAAACCATGATGAATAATGGGTTAAAGATTGGCCCAAAATAAAGGGTGTCTTCACAGATATTACACCCATCTGTGAAGTACTCAAATCGGTAGCTCATCAATGTGACCCAAATGCTATTTCCATGAGTTTCGTGGAAACAAATAAAAAGTTGGATCAATCAGATCCGTCTTTTATGTACACCCAAATCATCAAAGAAACTCTATTAACCATCAAATTCAAACAAAACCACATTCAAGATTACATCGATTATTGTTGCAATGCTTATACAGGTAATACAAAAGAAATCGAAAATATTAAACAATTGGAAAGTGAATATCATGACAAAACACTAATTTACTAGTACATCTCTCAAGTGTTTTTTTATTCAATGCTCAATCATGCATTATGAATGATGGATGGTCATATCATCACACATTTGGGTTTCTTTATCGGTGACTTGCATCGACAAATTGAACAGCTACACCAAAAACAATATGCTGGTATAACCGCTGATGACACCTTCACCCTTTACCGAGGTCAAGGTTTATCTACAGCAGATTTTGAACAAATGATGTAAAATAAAGGTGGTCTTATTTCTTTCAACAACTTCTTATCTACCAGTAAAGATCGTGAAGTTTTCTCTACTTTTGCTGAAAGCAATCAGGCCAGTCCGGATTTGTGTGGAATACTTTTCGTTATGAAAGTAAATCCATCTCAATCAACAGCACCATTTGCTTCAATTGCTGGGATTAACCAGTTCCAAGGAGAAGAGGAGGTCTTATTTTCAATGAATAGCGTTTTTCGTATCCAGGATATTAAACAGATGGGTGGAAATAATCGTTTGTACGAAATTGACTTGATACTAACTGCTGACAACGATCCAGAATTAAGCAAATTTACTGATTACATTCGACAAGAGAGTTTTCCAGACAGTGAAGGATGGTACAGATTAGGTATGGTACTAATTAAAATGGGTCAGTTTGACAAAGCTGAAGATATTTATCAAGTTTTACTTAATCAAACAAAGGATGATGAAGATAAGCCACATTTTTATCATCTACTTGGCTCGATTAATAAAGATCAAGGAAAATATCAAGACGCACTTACATTCTATGAAAAAATCACTTGCTAGCTGCCGAAAAACTCTTCCTCCCAATCATCCTAATTTGGGGATGTCCTAAAATAACATTGGTTTAGTGCATTACAATATGGGTAATTATCCGGAAGCACTTTCATCTCATGGAAAAACCTTTGAAATTCAACAACAATCACTTCCTCCTAATCACCCTTTTCTGGCTATGTCCTACAACATCATTGGTAGTGTGCATTTCAGCATGAATAATTATCTAAAAGCACTTTCTTATTATAAAAAAACGCCCTTGAAATTCAACAACAGTCACATCCTTCAAATCATCCTGATGTTGCTATGTCCTTCAACAACATTGATGCAGTACTTGAAAAGATGGATAACTACTCAGAAGCCCGTATATTTCATGAACATGCTGCCCAAATTGGACAACGATCATTGCCCTCAAATCATCCTCACCTTCAAATGTATAGAAATAGCCTCGAACGTATAAAAAAATAAATAATAAATTGTATTACTATGGATTTTGTTTTATGGAAGAGAAAAAATAAACTTTTTAAACAAGAAAAGAATTGTTTCATATGCGCGCGTGTAGAGAAAATCAGATCTTGTTTAGATACAAATGAGTGGTAACACCCAGCGGTAAGGTAAACAATACATATCTAGAGACATGTATTGTAAAGAAAGAACTGTATTTACTCAGTACTATGAATTGTTCTTTCTGTTCCAATAAAAAGGATAATTTATGAGGGTAAATAAATAAACGAAAAACAGAAAAATAAATGATTTCTATAGATATTAATATACCGTGGAACAGATCAGTATATTAATATGAATAGAAAACACTTCTCAACTCAACTCAATTGAACGAAATGAACTGAGTATGAATATAGTATCATTAACGAGATGGGCAGTGAAAAGGTAAGACATAAGCATTGTGGACGTCTATATATTATTGTTCATGTAATTTAGAAGTGTCATTGTATTTGATTTATAACGAAGAAAATGTCAGTCAATATGATGATTTCATTCAAATATATAAATAAATGATATTTGAAAGAAATTATTGTTCTTTTATTGAATACAAAATCAATGTACATATATGAAAAAATACGATTAAATGATTTTGATTCAATATTATTCAACTTATGTTTAATATTTACTAACCAACCGAAAATATTTATACAAAATAGTAATTTCATTGTTAGTATTATTCATACTTTTACCTTTTAGTCATTGTAAAAACGATAGTGACGAAAACGTTTTTTAATAAACTTCAGATATAGAATTTTTTGTCACAAATTCCTGATGTTCTTTTTGCAACTAAAGGGTATATATATATATATGCAATCTCTATGGTAATATTAACTGTGCTTTAAAGAGTGATAATTGATATTTTTTATTATAATCATGTGTTATCCAGATTACAAAATAAAAAATTTACCTCTCATTGAACGCAACATAGATGTTTCTAATAGATAAATACGACTAGCCAAAACATTGCGTCTTAGGTTATTAGAGATATTTTTAGATATTCATGTCATTTATCAGAAAATGAAGGAAACTTAACTATCTAAATTTCCCCCACCACCTTTTATCGATGTTTTTTAATTCATAATGAAAGAAATTGAGAATATGAAAATTAGTTTTTTTGAATGCTAATTGTATAGCAGCGGCTTTTTTCATTTTAATAAAATAATACAATATTCTATACGAGAAAATTTATTGCAACGTTTGGACTTTTTAAATGGTGTGGGTGTGGTGTGGGTGTGGGTGTGGTGTGGGTGTGGGTGTGG
>CAJNOI010000130.1:141129-201509 GCA_905250115.1 Adineta steineri
GGTGTGAGTGTGGTGTGGGTGTGGGTGTGGTGTGGGTGTGGGTGTGGGTGTGGTGTGGGTGTGGGTGTTTTGTTATATTCATCTTATACCCGCGCCCACACTTTCATCGACACCCACCGTCACACACGCCCGGACCCCAGTTATATTAAATGAATTGATCATGAGCAATTAAACATAATCAACTTCATCCATATGATCATTCGGTAAGATATTTTGCAAAAAATATTTTTCGATTTTTTTCTACTTTTATTTTGTTCTTAGGTATCTTAAGTAGAAGATGCTCAATAACATCATGAACAAATATTGATTTATATAGTTCCAAGAGAAACATTAAATAGTAAAATACTATGCAACTTAAATTCTTTTAGTCTTCATGACAATTTTTGCATTCGCTTGCACACAATAAAAAAGCGAGACGCGTGGATAGAAAATGTCTTGTTGTACTTTTTTATTTTATACAAATTAAACATACAGAAGAACTATAAAATCAATGTGAATTTTTCAATATTTGACATATTAAATAAAAACGGACACAATACTATAGGTTTTAAATATTTAATTAAATAAGGTGAGTGTGGGTATAGTGAAAATAAATTATATACTTTCATCAATTCATATATACTCATACTCTCAAAATACATCCCGAGTTCCAATGAAATTTATACCAAACTGTCAGATTTGATTGACGACATTTTATAGATATTTCCAGCAATACTGTTCTATTCAAATCATTCTCAAAAGCATTTTTTCCCCTTTCATCCAAAGATATGAACAATTCTGTTACAGATTCGATTCCTGTAGTGTATGATCCTACGATTTAGTTTAAAATCTTTATCTTTTAATCATATATATATTTTTATAAAACGCAAATGTTAGTATAATGTCAATATTCAAATAAGAAAAACACACGCAAACCAATAGTCTTGGAGAGGAATAGAGAAAAATGTTAGTCAGGAACAAAAAAAAGGTTAGTTTCACATCTTGATAAATAGCTTGATTATAAAATAAAATAAAATAGTGTCAAATGTTCGAGACAAGCGAAAATTGTCTTTAACGTCGAAGAATATTTTTCATTCGTTGTTGATGTCTTGTTTTTGCAGCGGTGTTTGATGGTTTGAACGTATTCGAGAATTTTGTGAAAGCAGCATACATTGCCAGAGTTTGTATAGGCATAAAAGCAATCATCATAATAGCTGACATAATTGCAACTGGTTGTTTACATGCATTTTCCTAATATATATATATATATATATATTTATGTAAAGAATATCAATCATAATTAAATAGAAACTTACGAAATCTGCTGGATAAAAAACAGGAATAGTCGATTCAGTAGTTACACCTGTGGTGGTTGGACCTGCTGTTGTTGGACCTAGAATACAAATTAAACAATTATAAAGTATTCTATCAAAAAGAAGTATTTTATAGAAGAAGTCCTGATATGATAGTGAAGAAGAAAAGCTATTTCTTACCAGCTGTAGTTGGAGGTGTGGTAGTGACAGTTGTTGTAGTCGTAGAAGCATTCGTACTAGTTACTACTATTCCACTTGTTGTACACTATGGAAAAAGTGTAATATTAAGAATGAAATAAGAATTTAAATAAACTTACTGCAGTATTGATTGAAGTAGTAGTTGTTCCTAGGCTTGTAACTGTATGAGTTGTTGGTGGAGTAGTGGTTGTTGTAGTTGTACTTGAACGTGCTGGATTCCAGATATCGAATCTCCAAAATGTTTTATCAGTAATGGGTGCCGATTCAGCATCTTTACAATTACATCAATTATGATAAAATATTTAATCTTTTACTTTCACAAAAAAAAGACTTACGACAAAAGACACTTCCACTAGCAAATCCACTATCCATTGTGACATAATAAGATTGCCCAGGTGTCCATGTTAAAGTTGTAACAATTACAATTGTATATCCAGTATAAATAACATTTGGAGAATATCCAGCATCATAACATAGAACTGATGCATTTGTAGTGTCCAAGTGAAAACAGACGTTTGTTCCATTACGAGAAGGGCGGCCAACTGCACTTGTTGCTGTGTAATTAAAGTAGAAGATAGAGAATAAAAGATTAATTTAAGAACAACGGCAAACTATATGTCGGGAAAATGCCTACCTTGTATGGAAAATAGTGACTGGTTTGAAAAGACAGTGCCTATTGGACTTGCTGATCCTTGTACCACTTTAGGAACAATTAAATTTGGTGATTCATAGTCAACTAGATATGTAATACACCATGGAGCTGATTGCAGACTGCTATTATCAATTGCACCAGCACAAAAGCTTTGAGGACCAGATTGTATTGCTGTAGGTGTCCATGTCAATATCATTGTCCATAAATCTGAGATATTACATTTGAAATTGAAAAATTTACACATTCTAACGAACTACTATCCACTACTTACTGGGACTTGGATTGCTAATACCACTATGTGTCATTCCAATAGGTGAACTAGTGACAAGATCAACAATTGTTTGACCAGGACAGTATGTTTGTATCTCTACAGTTTCAGTGAGCTGAACACCTAGAACATAGATTGTAAGTATCAGAAAAGAAAAGATATTAGCAGCACTTACCAATTGGAACTCCAATGCAAGCTAAAGAGAATGAAATAGATGAAAGAAAGTATTATTAAATGTATGAGTTTAATTTAGAATAAAATATACATTCATACCTCTATCAGGGCGGTCACCAATAATTGAGGGAGCAGTTGCACATGCACCAGCAGAAGGATTGTATCCATAGAATAAGAATTGTATTGGAACTGAGCTCATTGGAATCGTGTAAGTAGAGCTAAAGAAATCTTCGATTTGAAGTGCACAACCATAATATTGATTAGCATTTGGTAGAGTGAAACTCAAAGTACAATTGGCTCCAGTGAGTGTAGTTCCAGGGGGCAGTCCGGAACAGACACTTCCACACTCATCAAATTGATTGTAATTGGTTGCAGAATTTGAATTAGACCAACGACATACCAAATAATCAGTAGCATCATTATCTGCCATTTGTACAACATGAGTTACTAATACACCTCTTTGGTAGAATACAACTGGTAATGTATTTGTAACAGGACTGGAATTGATATAATTATCAGGTCTCAGCGCTAGATTCAATCGATTAACAATTGACCATATACCACCACCCTTATAGATTTGAGGCATGACCAACCATGCAGTCGAGTTATAGCCAATTGTAATTGATGTTGTCAAAAGTATTGAGAAATTATCGTAGCGTTCACCGGCCCATGATAAAATCATCAGGTTTGTATCACAATCAGTAGTTGTCATACTAGTTGAAAGTCCAGCTGAAGGATAGTTACTACTTGTACAGTTTTTCACACACTTCAAAGAATCATAGACTGGAATAGGTGTTTTATTAATAACATCCGTTTCTGAGCACAAATATGGATTAAAATACTGTCGATTCCAAAAATACCTTTGGTGTATTTGAATTTGTATACTGGTACCCGATGCTGTATTGTTAAAAGGACGCCTAAGAATAAGAAGAAGAATGTAAAAGATAAAATATGCAAGATCGATTAGAAGAACAAGTATTATTTGAGTATACTTACCATGAAATGATACCACCACGAAAATGGCTTCCATCAAGCTCAGAACATAGTGTAAATAAAACAGAAAGAACACGGTATAAAACCTGTTCCATATTGTTCGTAATCAACTGTTATTTCTTCTTTATATAATGAAATAAACGATCGGACAACAAATTAAGATTTAACGTTCGCGTTTCTAAAATGACTATAGAATGTACTTTTTTTTTCTTATTTTATACGTGCGTGTATTTGTCCTCGGAGTTCACAAGAAAAATGTATTAATAGACGATCATGACATGTTTGTTTTTTTAGACGAAAAACAAAAACGAAATTTTAATGGAATATTGCTCAACATTCATCCGAGAAGAATCAAGCAATAGAGAATTTTGTATGATTGTTTATTTTATCAACTCTTTCTCTCTCTATGATTTCACTACAGGTACAAAAAAATGAAATTTAAATGGTAACCAAGATGCAAATAATTTTGAATCTATTATTTTTGTATTGTTTTGATGTTATGGAAACACAAACGGCAGTATGTGCGTAGAAGAAAGTTTAATCCATGACTTCTTAACACTGATGCAAGAAAAATCAAAGAATAGAAATATTATACATTTGTTTATTTTATAAAATCTTTCTCTCTCCACAATGAGAAAAGACATGACATTCTAATGATAAATAATATGCAAAATAATTGTGAAATCTATTGTTGTTGTATGGTTTTGATGTTGTGAAGAGACAGAGGATAGTGTGGTCGTGGTTTTATATAATTTTCTGACACCCTCATATCAATGTAGAGACGTGCAAAACATGAACTGTTCGCAAGATTATATCAACAATTTCTAAGATTTGGCAAAAAGTGAGATATCTTTTCAAATTTTTTGGACTAGGCTCTGTAAATTACTGACTCAAAATTCTTCTTGTTTCTACAACAAAACATTCTATAGTAGTATGTTTCTTTGGTGCTGAGAAGTCTCTCGAAAAGCAATATGCTAGATATATATAGATTATTCTCTTAATTATTTTATTAATTTAAAAAGAAGTAACTTTGTTTGTTGCATTTATTTGAAACTATGCATAATTCCCTTTTCTAAAAGAAAGGATTATAGGTACGTTAAAAATCGTTAACGTTTGTTTGTCCAAGCCGACCAAATTGCAGCATTTTATAAATCAATGAAAACCTATCGATGGTCATCAGAGAATAATTAAGCAAAGGGTTTTCGAGGTATAGGAACTCAAACCTGTTGTTAGTTTTTGCAAACTGTACAAGTAAAAAGTCGAATAGTATTGTAGAACACGTTTTCTACAAGAAAGAGCTGAGCGAGTCGCAAGACGAGCGTTACTTGTTAGCTAAAGAGAGAATTAATCGATGTAGTGACATCATTGAGTTCAGCTAAGTTCATATGTACTTGAAGAGACCTCGACATAATTAATTTGTTCATAATATCTTTTCAATGCTTAATGAATAAATCTTTGCATGTAGTTTTTTCTAATTATATTTATTATTCTTTTCCAGAATTATGGTTTTCAATATCGACTAACACAATAAGAAAGCTTCAACATCTTTATTCCTACTATTCATAAAAAATATTGATAGTTATACAGCAAGTTATTTTATGACAAATTTTGAGTCAACTGTTTGTTTGAAGTATGTTTTCTAAATGATAAAAAATTAATATCTCAGAAAATATAAAGTTTTAATCAACGGATGTGATAAGAGGCTTAATTTTCTTGAAATTATTTTGAAAATTGAATAAACTTCTGCTTCATTTCAATTCTTCATTTATTGGCATAGAAATGGAGAGGTGAAGAAACAAAGAAAAGAAAAATCGACAACTTCATATTTCCATCGCCATGACATTTTTATTTACATACTCTTCTTCTGCCAACACATTTGTTACTGACTGTATCGATAAGAACGAAAAAAGATGCCAACAATAATAAAAATACATTACTATTTTGCTTTTTGTTTGTTCGTTGCCAGTGAATTAATTTTGTTGATCACTACCTTAGTAAAAGACCTCATACCGGAGTACTCAAAAAGTACTCACGCTAGAAAATGTCACGAGAACTATGAGTACTTATAAGGTTTGAGTACTCGTATGCTGTATTTATCATGAACGTTAAGTATCCGAGTACTCTATTGGTACATTTCGTATACGACAATATTCGTATTAGTTTTTAATTTATTGGTATAATCTGATTTTTGCTCATGTAACAGTTGCAAGATTGAGGGTGTGGGTGTGTTTTATGTTAGTTACTTTTCAGAAACCATCTAAATTATTGATCTGCGTTTTGTAAAAATAAAATGATTAATCGAATAACAGGAAGAGAAACAAATCACTGAGCCGCTCAATATCAGTGCAAACTTAACATTTATATATTAGTCAATGTTGAGAAATCTTTTTACTGAAAAACTATAATCAAACTATGTGGAAAATGATTGATCTCGTTCAATTCTTCTATCAGAACAAACTGTATGAAGGAAAGAAAAATAAAGTAAAACTTGCATTTTGCTTCCTCATCATTCTGCAGGATTCATTTCTGTATAATGATGACAGTTTTCTAACGTAGCATTAACATTCAATAGAAATTGAAAACACATCTAGAGGATTTTAGTTTTTATGACAAGCTCGTGAGTTATCTTAAGATTGATAGGATTGCCAACAAGAACAGCTAAAATCTTGATGTCATCAATAAGATAATTAATTTCCAGGGCTGTCTTAATATTGACATATGACACAAACAAGGTCATATTATAATCTACATCGCACTTTTTTCATGTCTTATTTTTCAATACGCAAAAATGGAATGTTCTCAAAAAGGATATTTTGTTAACTGATAGGGAACAAAAATTATTCTTGAGTGACTGTCGAATGAAATGAAATGATCTCAGTAATTAATTTCTCGATAAGTCACCTTTCTTCTAATGAAAATCATTTCGATAAATATATATTATATTACAAACATATATGTTAGATTTAGTCATATGAATTTCATTAATTTAACGATTACATTGACAATAATTAGTTGAAATAAGAAAATAAAATATATGTAACGATATAATAAAGAGTTAGTCATTTTCATTAGGATCCATGTTTGTATTGAATGATTCTGGATTTTCTGGACCAATTCGATTATTTTTAATAGCACAACAACAACATTTCCATAATTGCCAATATTTTTTTAATAAAATTGATTTTACTTGACGACGAAAACGTGATGATAATATTACGTAGATATAAAAGCTAATCTATAAGAAATGTAAATATTATAAATATAAAACAAATATAAAAAAAGACAGGAATTTACCGTAAAATTTAAATTAAATAAAAAAAAGAGAATAACATAAATTAATCGTCCTCTTGCATATTCCATTGGTTTATTTGGCAAATTGGGATAGTTGAAAGTATACATACGATAACTAAGATAAGGCAGTGTTAAAGAAAACAGAATTATGATACGTATAGCAACCATTGCTGTCATTTGTCGATCTAATCGACGTCGAACAATTGTTAGTTGTCGACGAACTATACGCCGAACATTACGAAAGGCTAAAAATCCAAAAAAAGATGCAATAAAAACAGGTATAAGGCCAGATAAAAGTGGAACAACGAAGTATGTTGAAAATTGAAGATATATATGATTCGATATATTGCATAGTAGGAATGATTCAATATTGAAATACATGCAGAATATAATAGAATGAATGATCCAAATACAAATAGATATACCAATAAGATATCGAGCTGTTTTTATAGTACATATTTGTCTAAAACTAAATCGATTGTGTGTTGAAAAAAATTGATCAATAGCAGCAAAAGCTACTGTGTAAGATGATGTCAATACCAGCAACTGAGCGAGGAAATATCGAAATCTACACCAGATAAGAGAACGACCTGTTGCATCATCTCCATATATTGATGTTAGAATAGTGATGGCAAAGACAATCACTCCATAAAGGAAACTGAAAAGCGATTCAACCGTTAAATAGAATGCACATTGATTATTTCGAAAACATTTCAGTTGAGTGAATACAAAGATATTTAAGAAATTGCCAATAATACTCAATGTAAATGTAATATGACCAGTGGATATGGAAAAGTTATTAGCGATTGCAAGGATTTCTGTAGACATGGCTGTGCACTAATGTTTTTCTTTGAATGATATATTCTTCATTATTTATTCATTTTCCTTTCTACCTAAAGGCTTAATATTTAATAATCTAAAATGATATAAGATAAAAAAAACATTATTACTCTGCATTTTCTAAGAGCTTTTCTTTAAATTACGCATCTATATATTAATAAAATTAGTTTTCATAAGTAATGTTACCTTATTTTGAACACTTGTAGCACAATTCTCCGCTACATAGTTTTATATATGAATTTATTAGTTCTGAATATCACAGTATAAATAATATAAAGAGAATGACTGATATAATATACTAACGGATATTTTATCTTTGAACAAATAATAAGATTCATAAAAGCTGTTCTTTCTTATTATTCCATCATATTTTTTTTATAATAATCAATTTTCAGAATAATTAAGTTTTTGACACCATAATTTATGTTCTTGACACATTTTTCTCAAAGGTGGATCTGCATTTTTACTTTCTCTACCGAATGACATACTCCTAGAGGAAATAGATGAGAATAACGAAGCAATATGAGTGCAATTCTGGACATGATGTTTTGCTTCACCATCTAAAATTTTCTCATTATTCTAATACCTAGAGGCTTTAGAGATTATAAGATACAAGCGTGGGAAGTTTTTCATAAAGAATTAATTGATATGAAAACAAACGTCTATATTAATTTCGATCGATAGGACTATATAATATCATCTAATTTGTTATACATGATTACCATTTTTCTAGGTATGAAGAAAAGAAAATTTAAAGTATGTGAACCAAGATCCATTAATATCTTATCATCTCGTGTTGCTACTGTACCTTGCATTTCGAATTATGCTTCAAGACTTTTCCCACTATATATAAATGGTCAATAGTTCTCACATTAAATGAAAATATCTTACAATTTCTATGATAAACTTTACATTATTCAAATAAAATTATAATAATTCTCCAAGATCCTCTCAAAGCAATAGTTTTCAATGGTCTTATATTCGTCCTATTGATCTGTAAATAACATAGCAATTTATCATGATTTTATAAAATTTACCATTTTTTATTGTATAGAAATTAGAGAAAAAAAAGTGAGGTCATGAGTTTGTGTCGGAGAGTTTGAAATTTCAGTTTGATGATAACCGACACATTCGGACCTCGTTTCTATCTATTCTAGATGTCTTATATATATTGTATTTCAATTGATATTGTGCAATAACTTTCATCGGAAGAAGGAAAGAAAATGCATTGACTATGATTCATCAATGATATGAGGAATTATCATTATAGATGACTCATCGTTACATACACTGATTAATATTGTATAAGAATTTATCCATTATAAGACATAAATATCTTCATATATTTTTTAGTTTTTCTTTGAGACAGAAAAACGTTATAACTTTCACCAATTTTATTCTTGAAACAAATCCTTTTCTCATGAATTAAAAAAATCTTTTGTTATCAATATTTATTGTAATTATCAAGACGAACTAATATTATTGTAACAATTTATGATTCGTTGCTATAATCTTTCCTAGTGAAATGATCACAATACCTTTCACTACTTATGTTCTTTTTTCCTAGCACCTTTCTTCATATATGCAAGCACTTCGAAACTATACTATTAGTTTGTTTTTATGTATGGCGTACTATAATCTTTGTTCTCTTTCGAATTTTGTTGTTACATCGTCTAATTTTCTGTTATTGTGTTGACTGTCGTTTTTCATAGTATATAGGAGACAAGGAGAGTACAGCTTAGTTACGATTGTTAGTATTCATGAATTAATTATTTCATTACCTAAGGTATATTTATTTTTTCTATTGAATTTTTTATAATATACTGGTATCCTAGGGTTATAATACACACTTGTGCTGTAAAAGGTGGTTAATTATCAGGTACATAAAAACAACGAAATAAATATATGTTATTTCAGTTGTTATTGCTCGAGCATTCATTCGTTCACTCAGAATTCTTCTTCTTGACGAAGTAACATTAGCATTAGATAAAGCAAGATCTGGTCGACCATGTTTGACTATTGCTCATCTTTTGTCAACTATCCAAAAATTGCTGTTGTCGATCGAGGCAAAATGAAAGAACAAGTTAGTGTACTTCTCATATATGTTGATATTTATCTATAAGGTACACATGATGAACTTTTGAAATTAAATGGAAGTTATACTAAACTAGTATTAACACAACAAAAATCATAACTAGTGTATTTATTAAAAAATGATTAATCTCAAATATATATAAAATAACCGATTGTTATCATGAAGTTTATTTTTATTAAAAGCCATTATTAAATAAATATATTAGGATAAAAAAATAACATCAAAGTTTATATTACTAGAAGCTAATGAAATGAGATATGAAACACATACAAATTGATACTTGTAGTTTTTCGAAAATAAATTATAGTGAAAAGGTTGAAACATAGACAAGGACAAAGTTTATTCATATAACTCTAAGACTATTTCAATGGAGAAAATCACTACTTTTTATAATTTGAAATATAAGTCTATTCATTTGGTTGTCAAATTTTATTTTCTTGTTTTTGCTTGTTCTGTATCAAATGCTTTTAAATGTACATACGAATAAAGTCCAGTCAATAAATCTTGTATACCAAAAATCACGAATGATGTTTCTAAAGAACTAAAATCAAGAACAGTAAAAATTAAAAGTAATTCTCTAATTAAATAGATTTTACTAGACATAGATTAGTATGACCATGAGAGGGAGTACACATATACGTCCAGTCACGCTAGCTCTTCATAAGAAAAGAAAGAAACATTTTTTTTTGAAATTGAAAATCAAGTTGTATTACCTAAAAAATGGAATTAATGTATTTTTTCCAGCAATATAATAATAATATCCAATAACCATTAAACCTAAACCCGCTACTCGAGCATATTGTTCTGCTTGAGGTGATTGAAGTGGTAATAAAAATAATAGTTTTGTTGCTAAATTTGGAAATATGAGCAATGCAAAACCTTCTAACATAGCCAAATAACCAAAATAAGTAAAACTATTTTTCAACGATTGTTCAGCAGACATGTTTTAATAATCTAAAATTTTCTTTCGTCATTTTCAAATCAAATTCATAAACAATCGAGATATATTCGAAAAGGATTAAAGAATGATGCTCAACATAATAAATACAAAAACTATTTAAAATTATTTAGAAAATACGAAGTAAATGGTGTTGTTGATTGTATAACGATACGTATATATAGACGCATGTTGTATGAAAAATTATTATTTTTTCTGTTCTGCACATAGAAAGTATTTCTGTGTATAGTGTGATGCGTTTGCTCGTTTAGCGTCATCTTTTGTACTTGTCATAAGAGAAAGAAAGTAAACATGTCAAACAAAGATGTAATGAAAAATATACTAGATGGCATACGAGTCGAGACTCGTCTGCGAAATGCGAAGCTCGATTTCGAAACAACGATTTTGAGGTTTTCATAAAATGACTGTTTTGAATACGTACGTCGAGAAAGTAAGAAAGAAAACTCACGAAGGACTCATAAATGCTCTGCTTCACATCGTATTAATAATATCTTTTTTACTGATTCTATTGCGCTAATCATAAAAGTTAATAATCATAATAAAAAAAAGAAAAATCACGAAGTCTTTGGTAATGCTATTGAACATATTTTAAAGTTTTGATTTAACCATTTGGTTTAATAATTTTTCTAATTTAAGTGCTGTTGATAAATCACCTAAAGAAAATAAAGCGTATATTTAAAAAAATTATATCATTATTAAACGATAAAATATACCTTGAATTTTTAATTTACCACTCATAAATGCTGCTGTTGGTTTTAATTTTCCGGCAAACATTGATTGAAAATCAGATTTAGACATTTTAAATGTACATTGTGCTTTACCAGATGGTGGTTCACCTTGACCAACACTACCATTATCATTTTTCATATCTAAATACAATCGATCTCCTAAAATACAAAGAAAATATAATTTTGCTTTTTCGAAAATTAATTATTAAAAATAAATTAACCTTGTAAATCAAATGTATAAACACTATTGATTTGTTTTAATAACTCTGGAGTTAATAATGTTTTAATTTTATCAAATATTTGTTCGACATTCGCCGTTCCTTCACTAGCATTTATTTCTGATTTTTTTCCTGACATTGATGATTTTTCACGTTGCATTTGCGAGAGATTGTCATCACAAAACGAAATAAACATAAAATCAGTTGTACCAGGTATAACAGCATATTGATCAAAATCAGTTACTCCTTGTTGTCGAAGTAATGTTTCATCAATAAAAAAATTACCTGTACATGATCGACTATCTTGTGTTAAAATTGCATAAGCAGCATCAGCCATTATTTCTGGCCGTCGACATCGTTTGTGATAATCACCACCAGCAATTAACTTTATTGCATCAGTATCAATAGCTAATTAAAATAAAATGTATGTTTAAAAGAAAAGAAAATAATTATGTATATACCTGTTTTAGGCCATAATGTGTTAACAGCAATGCCAGATTCACGCAATTCAGCTGAAAGACCAAGAGCAAATAAAGACATATTATATTTTGCAACAGTATAAGCAACATGTGATTTAAACCAAAATGGATTTAAAGATATTGGTGGCGAGTTCATAAGAATATGAGGATTGGAAGATTTTTTTAAATATGGAATAGCCACTTTTGAACTCAAAAATAAATGAGAGATTGTTAAGAATATCTCTATTCAGTTAAATAAAAATAATATACCAGAGAAAAGTACCACGTGCATTAATAGAATGCATTAAATCATAACGTTTCATTGGTGTTGATGGTGTATCGGTTAATGATATAGCTGATGCATTATTAATTAAAATATCAATACCACCAAATTTTTGTACAGCTTGTTCAAATGCTTTAGTAACTTGTTCTTCATCACGAACATCAACAACACATGGTAAACATTTGCCTCCGGCTTTTTCAACTAAATAAATTCAATAAAAAACTGAATACGTTTATCATTTATAAAAAGATATTTTTACTTTCTTCGGCTGCTGTATAAATTGTTCCGGGTAGTTTTGGATGTGGTTCAGCTGTTTTAGCCGCAACAATAATATTAGCTTTATCTCTTGCACATCGTAAAGCAATTTGTTTACCAATACCACGTGATGCTCCCGTAATAAAAATTGTTTTACCAGCTAATGATCTTTGTAAAAGAAAATATACAATTAATTTTTCTTATCAAAAACAAAAACATCATTTAACTTACGGCATATTAATACAAAGGTTGAATTATGAAAACGAAAAACTATCTGAAAGAAAAATCGATCAAGAAATTGTATATAAGATAATTTAGCTTCTGATATTGTTCTTGACCACTTTTAAAACTAGAAACTAAGATTATAAATCGAAAAGGATATTTCATTGATGATAAACAATACAAACGCAGCAACTTGAGAAAATGCTAGTAAACCATCAGATGGTACTTGTTGTTAATTAATATATTTAATTACATATTCCGATAATTCGTCAAAACCTCGACCACATGATGTCGTGGCTAATAGATCATAAATTAGATCAGCAGAAGAAAACTAACAATTTTTAAAAAATAAAATGAAACTTCAGATTTATTCATATATAAAATTATTGTTAAAGAATTATATTTGAATAAATTTATTACAATTAAATTAATTCGCAAGTTTCAACTGAAATTTATGAAGTTATCTACTATTTCGTAGTTTTTATAATACATATACAATTCGATTATTTCAGTTAAATATCATCATTCATTGACATTCTTTATGATTTTTGTTAATTGTGAGTATTTAATATTCTAATTGATCTATCCACAATATTTATGAATACCTCTTTCATTTGTATCATCTTTAGTTATATTATCTTGCACCGGCATAGTATGCGGTATTCATTTTGTGGATAACCATATAAACAAAGAATACGTAATAATATCATACTAAAACAAGATGTAATTGAATACAAAACAAAAAAAATGATTAAGAAAAGGCGAAACACCATAATATATGGATGAGATCACGATTAAAATAAGGAAAAACGAAGCTATGAAATCTTCGTTCTTTTTTTTTTTGTTTTGGCTTAATTTTTAAACAAGTATATTGATATAAATGAAATAATGGGTAGGTGTGGATGTGGATTGGTGTCAGTGTGAATATCTCTCCACCCGCACTCTCAATAAGTATAATTTGTAAGTGAAATCTTACACAAAATTCATTACAAAGACTAAAATTAGTCCTTTTCTATAAAACAATTTGAAACAAAAGAGCGATTCTTCCCAATGGTGAGTATGCCGATAAACCATAAAATAGAGATATACTGTCGCTAGTAGCCATTCGTTTTATTGTAAAAGTTATAATGACATATGAACAGAAGCTCCACGTTGTTGCTGATCGAAATTATCGATAATTTTAATTTCATTCTACTATTGAAATATAAGTTTTTAGACATCTCTCAACTTTATCTATTTGTTCTAATTCAATAGGAATTCTTTGATATATCACAGACACATTTTCTTACTTTTGAGAACTGTAATATATCCGTATGAGAAAATAAAAATAACATTTGTATACAGACAAAGAAAAACAAACAGAAAAAAAGGTAATACACTTATTATTTTTTGCAAAGAGAAAAATTGTTAACTGTTAATAACAAATAAATATGCAAATGTAAATAAAAATATATAAACTAGATTATACTAGAATCAAGTATTTTCTGATGTTCCATTGCTGAGATAATCGTGACACAAAATGACTACTTTGAATACGGACGTCGAGAAAGAAAGAAAACTTACGAAGGACTACATAAATGCTCTGCGTCGCATCACGTTAAATAGAATACATATTACTGCTTGAAGGTAAATATTCCTTTTTGATCAAGTCATTCGATATAGAAGAAAAATATGATTCATGACATATGGACTGGTATTTATTTAGAACTCTTTTTTCTTATAAAATTTCTATTTTCACATACTACAAAAAAAAATAAGTTTTTTTAGTCAATATTCAATTTTTATTTTTGTCTTCATTCTATAGTTTTTAAATGGATGTTGTTAAGGTTCGGAAAGACGAGCTGAACGAGTAAGCCATCGTCGATAAGGATAATCTTGTTTATATGCTGTTGGAATCCAAATAGGACGTTGTTCTCGTATATATCGATGACGAAGTCGATGAAGATCAAGTTGTCGAGTTAAATATTCCGATAATTTATCTGTTTCATGTATATGATTCTTTTTCGTTGTAGTTTTGTTATTGAAACGAGCAGATGATGGTGGTGGTGCATGTACGTCATCAACAACATAATCATCACAAATGTTACAATAATGAACTGGTGATAATGTTCGAGAATAGAGAAGTTCTCGTTCTCGAATAAGAGCACGACGATAACAAATTGAACAATCTTCATAATATGTATTCAATGGTAAAACTGATGTACATATTGGACAAATCTCTCGTTCTAAACGTAAATCAGTTAACTCTTCACGTAAATTTGATAATTCATTTTGAGCTTTAGTCAAATCATAACTTAGTCGTGCATTTGTATTATCCAACAATATTTGGTTTGTTAAAGTTGGATAAGTTGGTACATAACTTACAGGTGTTCTCCAATAGTTGGTAGTTACTGGCACACAATACATCGTTTTTTCTTTTTCTTTTTTGTTAAATGCTGCTGATGAAGATAGTAAGAAAAAAAAAGTGACTCGTTTCTATCAACAGAATACTTTATTAACATTTTTTTTTTCTTTTTCTTTTCTGACAAATAAAACAACAATAACAGCCATTACCACAACAATCCTCCATCATCTCCTTGGATTCTTATTACTTGACAAAAGGTCGAACGTAATTTCAAGATGTTTTTTTTTATTTTTAAGTTAATAGTCAAAAACGAAACAAAAACAAAAAAGAAATGAATACATATTTCAATTATTAGCCTCAAGAAATGTATGGCGATAAATCCATTTTAAACAGATATATAATTGTCTATTCCATTTATCTTCTATATATTCATGACGAAGATAAAGTGTAGCAGGTGTCCATAAGTATTGCAAACGAAATATTTCCCATTCACGTAATAATTTATATCGTCTTGTTGCATTACGCATACGAGCAATCGCTGATAAATTAGCTATTTCCCCAACAGCCAAAGCTATTAGAAGAAAAACAAACAAAACAAAATCATGAATTATACTTCATATATATTTTCTTTTACCAGTTAAAAGATTATTCACAAGAGTTGTGATTGCTATACCAAATAGAAGAAATATAACAAAAATAACTGGATAAAGACTAATATATTTACCACTATCCAGACCAAAAAAACGATCTTCATAACCTGTATCTAATACCATAAATGCTAGAAAATGAAATTAATTTTTAATAGATTTTTTAAATCAAATATACCTGATTTAAACCAAGCAAATGGAATAGTTGAAAAAACTGGTTGATTTTGTAAAAGCAAATTAAAATGAACAGGTCAATACTGCTAAAACTAGAGCAAATCATAAGAATTTAAGCATAATTACATAAACACCAAATATAGGAATAAAACGAAGATATGATAATAATGTTGCCCAAGCTAGATAAACTTCAAAAGCACCAATTTGTCATTGATTATCATCATATAAACAAATAAAACTAAGAATAATAAAATCACTTCAAGATAAAGTCGCCATGCTAACGAACATCAATGTACACTAATAATTAATAATACATCTTTTAATACATGTATCCATAAGAGTATAATAAGTAATATTTTAAAAATTCGATCTGTTGGTTCTTTCATAGCTTCTTGAGTATTATATCTTACAAGTCGTTCAGTGATATCTACACAATTCTATAAAATAAGTATATATGATTTCGATTTCAAAGAAAATTATACAAAACATGTGTGTTCCATTCGAACGATATCCATTTGGAAATGAAGCATTTACTAATCGATAAAAATATTCTGGTTGTTTATTTCGTAACATAATTATTGTAAATAAAAATAAATAAGTACAATACATAAGAAATGATATTAAAAATAATGGTAAACCAAATTGTCTCTATTTAAGTTGTGTTAATTGATTACAAAGTGGATGATGCATTAATCTATAACTATGTTGAGTATTATTAACTTCTTTTTCATTATCTTTTAAATCAATTTGTTTAGCACATTTACACATTACTGATAGAACATTATTATATACTAATGTATATGATTGAGAAAAATTATTTTGTATTGTCCTATATGTTTATTATCAATATGTGTTATACAAATATCAAGTACACGATAAGCTAAATCCCGGCATATATGTTATTAATTTTCTAAGTGGTCTGTCAATATGTCGATAATGTATATCAAGTATTTGTGCATTACGTAAGAGATTTTTAAATAAAGAAATATTATTTAAATTTAATAAATATTCAACAAATAAACGATGGTAGAAGATCAAGCGAAATTCCGCTTTTACAATTTTGAATGTATTTTAAAAATATATCAAGTAGAGGAATACATGCGTCAATACCATTCGAACATTTTATATTTACACATTGAGCAACACAATGTAATGGTGTGCTGAAATTAGCATCTGTATATTCTAATAAATAATTCATAATATATATATGTCCATAAAGTATAGCAGTATGAAATGATGATTGACCATTTTTATTTTTATATCCAATTGAACGAATTAATTCACCATCAATTTTATCAAGATAAATATAAGGGTTTTGAATGGCATCAAGTTTATCAGAAGATTGAAGTAATAATGCACATATATCATATAAACTGAATCGAACAGCAAGATGAAGTGGTGTTTCATCATTATAATCTAGAGTATATATCATTGGTTCAATAAATTGTACAAATAAAAATGAATCTATTTGTATATTTATTTGTCTTGAAAGAACACTAAGATGTAATAAAGTACGACCATATCGATCAATTAATAGATCATGTACAAATGTATGACGATTAAGAATAGCATTAAGTACATATTCGAAACATTTCGATTGACCAGCATAAGCAGCTAAAAGAAGTGAAGTAAATCCATATTGTTTTTTTCACGTAAAGTTATTGTATTTAATCCATAATGACGTTCAAGAAGATATAATACAGTTGCTGAATATTGGTATCATTAGTTAAAATAGCTTTATAAATACTTTTATCTTTTTCTTGCCATCGATAATCATCGTGTGATAAATGTTTACAAAGTTCTTCAACTATTTGTTCGTGCAAATGAAAATGCATCATGTCCATCTCTTGTTTTCGCATTTAGATAATCAATTTTCGAATAAATATGAAAACTTGTTTTATGTGATTGTAATGCTGTTCGACCTTGATTATCATGTTTATTGATATTAACTAATAATTTTGATAATAAATAAATCAATAATGATTGTGTATCTTCATTGATTATTTTAGATCGAACTGCTATATGTAATATTGTTTCGCCATTATTTCCAACAGTATTAAAATCTATAAAAATAAACAATCGATAATAAAATTATATCTTAATTCGATTATTTATACCACAATTTTCATCAGCTAATTTACGACATATGTATAAATTATTATAATAAGCGATATAATGTAATACTGATAGATTATCTTTGTCAAGTACTTGTGCTAATACTTGAATAGTTTTCTTGATATTTGTATGATGAGGACGAAGATTTTCATTTGATGTTCGAGTGGCCTAAGAATATTAGGAAAAAAAATATGAAATCAATTTTTAGTTTATTATATAAATTACTTTAAGTAAAAGATCTAATAATCGAGTATTATTTGAACTAATCGATGCACTATTCATTATTCTAACGAAAAAAATTCATTTGAATGAAATAACCTTGTTAGTTGGTGTTGCTTGTGATTCTTTACTCACACATTACAAAAGTATTTTAATTTATTTATTAAATTAATTTGTGTAATTTCAATTACAAAAAAAATATTTTTATTTTATTTTTTGTTTTTGATTTGTTGATTTCGATTTTATTATATTGATAATTAATATTAACAAACTTCCACATACAGATATCATTTTTATTAAACCTGAATAACATGCTAACATCATTATAGAATCATTTCGTTTGGGATAAATTTCTAATACATATTTTTCAGCTATATTCTCAATATAATCTGATATCATATAAATCAATGGACTAATTATATAACGAGATCCTTTTCCTAAAGCTAAATTAGGTAACGATAATGAAAGAAAAAGTAAAAATGGTAAAATAAAATCCGTATAATTAGATAATCGATATGCATTACGTCCATCATTTCCTAACACTGTAAGAGCTTGATAACCTTCATCTGGAGTATAGTAATTCATTTGATCAGGTACAATTGGTAATGTATCTAAACCAGCTGATGTTGTATAGTTTTTCAATGGTATATAAAAGACATACAGATTGAGAATACTCAAAGACCATAATAATATAATCATATAAATATTCGCTAATGGTTTTAATAGATGATAGAGTTGCTTCATCGCGACAAAAAAAAAACAACTAAAATCTTATACTTTTTTTTTCTCTATTCTGACAGGTAAGATTAAATTCAAGGACAAAGTTTGGTTAAGTAGTTAAAAGTGTTTGTCTACGGTAAGTATGTGTTCGTGATATTAAAGGTATATATAATAACTGAAAATTTCAGGGTAGAAAAAAAGAAGATCCATCAAATGTTATTCTTAACTTAATTATAGCAGGAACTGATACTCTCTAAATATTCTTATTAGCTCTAATAGGATGGTCAAATTACATTTAATTTTAGCTGATAATTGAACTGAAATCTAGTTTCTTTTTTATCAATTAAAAATAAAAATAAACATGTCAAAGTCCACTTTTTTGTTATTAATGAAAAATTTATCTTATTTTTATTTACAAAATTATACAAAAGCATTGTTTATTGTCTCATTTGCAGACAATGTTGTCGTAGTAATTAATGACATATCTCGATAAATATCTGTTCGATTTTTAGCAAACGATTGTGTTGATCTTTGTCGAGTTTTAGTAACTTTTAATATTCGAATAAGTTCTCGACGATAGACACTTGCAGAAAAAATATAAAGAAAAAATGAAACAAAATAATCACATTGTTGCCATGTGAGAAAAACTATTCGTATAGCAAGCACAGTTGGTGTTCGTGTAGATGCTTCAATTGAATTCATACAATATATAATACCATAGGGAAGTACAAGAATAAGATGAACAACAATTTGTAATATTAACATTCGAGCTAATTGTCCTTCAGTACGACGTCGTCGCATAGAACCAGTCATAGGAAGTGCTCGAATAGATTGCCGACGAATATTAGATATCGTCATAAAACCAAATATCATCATTAAAAGAGGAAGTAAAACATAATAAAGAAATACTTGACTAAATATATAGATACTAATTAAGATATTTGTTTGTTGTAAACATTTATTATGAATTTCATTCCATTTATAAATAATTAACATTGGTGACATATAGATTGCAGATAATATAGTACCAGAGATGATATTTATTCTTGTTTTTTGTATTGTACTTCGTGAATGTATTCGACGTGATCTTGAACTTGAACAATAACGATCAAATGAAGCTAAAATAAGCATTAAATTTGCTTGAAATGGAATTAAAATTAATATATAAGCATGTATTTTACAGCCAATTTTTCCACTTGTCCAATCAATATAAAAACCATTTAGAAATAATGTTGGACATATCAAACAAGTGTAAATAGTATTAAATACAGCATAAGCAAGAAAATAATGTGTACATGGGGATTTACGAAGAACGCGAGAACATAGTACACGTATATTAATTATATTTGCAATGATAGCAAGAGAAAATTGTACAGGCTGTAAATAGATATTTGCTTGTCGTACTTGATCTAATAATTTACTCATATCTAAAATAAATGTCTAAATGTATTCTATTTCTGACATACAGATTCATCTTATACTCAAATAGATAGTCTTGTAAATAACAGATGAATCTATGTAATACAGTGTACTTATATAATCCATAATGACACATATTATAAGAAAAAGACTTCCTACGTAAATGACATTCGAAAAAATATTATGCTCATTTCTATAGAATTAAGGATGAGCATAGACGGAAATAGTATCGAAGAAAACAACGTCATTAAAAAAATATTCTGTTGTTATGTACGAGAGTACAACATGATCTCTTTTTTTTTCAATTTGACGCGTTGAGAAAAATATTCACCATCTATTGTATTCATACAGAAATCTTAATGAATTTTTCTCGTTGATGACGATAGTTAAAAAGACAATATCGTTTATTTTACTCACTTGTTTTGATTCTATATTTGTCATTCAGTAATCTATCTTCTGACAATTGTTAAAATGAACATGGAAAAAAAAGCTCAAATCTATATTCTCGTCTCTGTAATTTATTAATTATAAATCATCAGAAAAAATATAACTAGTAGATCAAACTAACATTTATCTTCAAACAAATGATGTCATAGGAAATGAGAGAGACTCCATGTCAATTTTTAGATGACTACGTCATTGCAGAAGCATAGTTATGATCATAATTAACTCGCCAACTCATTCGAAACATTAAATTGGATGTTTTTTTTCCTTTTTGTATTTTTCCTGCCTGCGCGCTTATCCAACATGCGATTTCATTTTCTTTCCTTTAGTAGAAATATAATAACTAGAATACCAGCGAACAAATAATTTATAAGCCAATCATACAATGTAAATTACTAATAAGTAAACAAATTATATAGGTGCAATGAAATACTAATTAAATCGATATTAGGTCAAGTATGTTTTAATAGTATAAAATTTTCTATCCAGTATTTTCTATTTAAAAGAATTTATCAGGATCAATGAGTGCCTATCAAAGCACTTTTTTTTTATACTTTCTACTTTGTAACCGAAGAAAATGAACTACAAGTTTAATGGTTTAAATAACTCTAAAAATAGTACGTGTTTAATTATTAAGACAAAGGACTCCGTAAGTATCACATCTCGATATGCTATTACAAATCAAAAAAAGATTAAATATATTGGATGAGTCTAGATAAAGAATCATTGTTTGAGAAAATTCATTATAATGTTGAAATTGATGTATATCTTAAACATTTTTTGTTAAAATGTTTTGGTCCATGTATCCCAGAACCACATAAAAAACAATATTGTTTCATACATGCACTGCACACCATCCAATTATCTTCTGTTATTTTAACATTGATCTTTTGACATATTTTACTAGGACATTCTCTCACTCGATTCAATATAACAGAACCAATAGCCGATTGATTATTAACTGCAATCATGAAATCATCTTCAATATTAATATTTATTTCTTCCGATTTTGCTTGTGCTAAACTAGATACTTCATTTAAATTTTGTTTAATTGTTTCTAATTCATTAAAATTTTGACCATCTTTAGCTAAAAAAGGATTTGCAGTTGATGCTGTTGATGTATCGATTCTTCTCCAGATAAAATGATATTTACATCCTACACAAAACATATGTGAACAACCACCATTTTTTTCGATTGGTATATGACAATTAGGACATAATTGAGCGTCAAGTAAATCAATACGTTGTGCAGACATTATTTCTTCTAGTAAACGATTTTGTTCAGAATATTTCATAATTATTTGACGATAATTTTGTGTAGTTATAGATTTTTCTTTATCATTTGTTTTAGTAAGCTGCATTAATACGGTTTGTTTTTCTTTCTTTTGCTGTAATTTGATTTGTTCAATACGATAATCTTTTAGACATGGTGTTTGAGAATGATATGCGTCCTTACATTTTTTACAAAATGTATAATGACATCGATCACACATTGTTAAATTATCATCATTAAAATTACTGAGAATAGGTAAATAACATCTAAATAAATATTTTGGATTATGAGTAATCGAGAACTATCTATTTTATATTTACCTAGGACAATAGACAATATCGGTCATTAAGTCAAGAGCATGTTGTAATGTTAATCGTTCATATTTTTCATATAATTCTTTATCTTGAAGAGTTTGTTTGACTTCTGTTGGAAGTAATGCATATTCACATTGATCTTGTGGACAATGAAGTTTATCGCCAAATTTTCCAGAATCTAAAGTCATTCGAATATAATTATTTAAACAAGAACGACAATAAAAATGCCCACAACGATAAAGACGAATACAATCGAAACCTTGAACACTATCTGTACAAATAGAACATATATGAAGTTGATTTTGAAATAAATTTTCTTCACGTTTATGATTATAATCAATTAAAGTAAGAAAAACTTGTTTATTATTTTCATTTGTATAACCATTTAATGCTCTTCGATCGTTTTCTTGTTGTATTAAAACAATCCAATCATATACACATACTTCACCTTTGTTAAATAGATAATTATCAAGTTTTTGACAAAGTTTTTCTAAGTCAATTGTTGAAAAATAAAAAAATGAAGGATAAATGATGGAGGATAATCATTTGGATATTGATCATGATATTGAATAATAAGAGATAATGGTGGTAAATATCGAATATGAGATATTTTATCATTGAATTGAATTGTAAATGATGTTGGTAAATCAAATTCAACTAAGATTTCATATAGATTTCCATTGAATAGACGAAAGTTTTGATCAAAAATTGATTGTAATGCTAAGATTTCATCGGCTTGTTTTTCACTATTTGTCATGATTATGATAAATGACGTACATGTTGAATACTGATGCAATAGTGGTATGAAGAAAGTCAAACTTGACTGACGTCATATCGACAGAACAGAAAAAAAATGATAAGAACTCAATAAATATTTTTTTTAAATGTCACATGTTACTCAGAGGAAAAAAGAATAACTTCTTAAAAACAAATTATAATTAAACAGCTGCACTAACTACTTTCTCATTGATGTCTAACACGGCTTAAGCGATTTTAATATTCGTATAAGTTGTTGTCGATAGATGTTTCCAGAGAGAACATAAAGAAAAAAAGAAAAAAAATAGTCGCATTGTTGCCATATCACAAAGACATGTCGTATGACTAGTATAGTTGATATTCGTGTAGATGGTACAAATGAATTTATTGTGTAAATTATACCGAATGGTAGAGCAAGGATTAGATGAACGCTAACTTGCAAACATAACATTCGAGTTAATTGTCCTTCAGTACGACGGCGTCGTATAGATGCTGTTACAAGTCTTGCACGATTCATGTGTTGACGAATATTAGATATCGTCATAAAACCAAATATCATCATTAAAAGTGGAAGTAATATATAATAAAGAAATACTTGACTAAATATATAGATATTAACTAACATATTTGTTTGTAGTAAACATTTATTATGAATTTCATTCCACTTATATATAACTAACATTGGTGACATATAGATTGCAGATAATATAGTACCAGAGATAATATTTATTCTTGTTTTTTGTATTGTACTTCGTGAATGTATGCGACGTGATCTTGAACTCGAACAATAACGATTAAATGAAGCTAAAATAAGCATTAAATTTGCTTGAAATGGGAGTAAAAATAAAATATAAAAATGTATTTTACAACCAATTTTTCCATTTGCCCAATCGATATAAAAACCATGTAAAAACTGAGTTGAGCATATTGAACAAGTATAAATAATACTTACGATAGCATAAGCAAGAAAACAGTGTGTACATGGTGATTTACGAAGAACACGAGAACATAGTACACGTATATTAATTATATTTGCAATGATAGCAAGAGAAAATTGTACAGGCTGTAAATAGATATTCGCCTGAAGTACTTGATCTAGTAATTTACTCATATCTAGAAAAAAAATAATTTGTAAGATAATATATCAAAATTTTCTACTTATTATCTTTGTTTCTTTCAATGATGCACATGCATCTTATAATAAGAGAGTGATACTCAGTTATAACGAGTTGAAGAGATGTATGAAGAGAAATAATATTATTATACAAGCCAAAGACATGATGAAGAATATATACACCTGTAATTAGTCTAACTATTAACATTAATGATTCAATGCTATATTTTTCATATTCACGTGTAGATTTTTATAAAATAAAGATATGGAAATTATATTAACAAACAGTAGTAACAACTATGCGTATTTTCTTCATTGTTTATTTTTTTGCGATCAATTAATATAAATATTTATTTACAATAAAAATTAGTTTCGCTAAAACTATGGGTATGAATAAGAGTATTGATTCATTGAATTTCTAATCAATTAATCTTATTATTTGTAGTGAGTTTGCCGAGTGCAATAGACATGACGGTGAACATGAACGACGTCATTGAAAAAGGCAAAAAGATGCATTAATTCAGCTTGAATCATAAGTAGATACGAGTCTCTTTAAATATTGTTAAAAAAATGTGTTCGTTGTATCACGAAGTGTGTATATTTGATATAGATGAGAAAAACATAACTCCTTTCCTTTAAAATCAAAGATGTTGATTTCTAATCGATAAATAAGCTTAATATTTATATTTTACACATAGAAATTGTACAAACCATTTTTATTTCTATAGTTTTCAATAAGCTTCAAGAAAATCGTTACGACGTTTGTAGTTTATTTTCTTTCCTTCATCATACTAAAGATAATTAGTTATATTTAACAGAACATGTGATTAAAATACCGAAAGTGTTACATGCTTCTTTTTTATTGTAAGATACGTCTATACTTTAAAAAAAAGATAAATAGTTTAGAATTTGTCTTTAGCGTATATCAAATAGTCTATTATTATAACTGAAATGATAAATGATTACTATAGTTTGACGTTTAATTCTTAATAAATCAGCAATGGATGAAAATTCATTTTTCATATCTTGATTAGTTTTGTTATATTTTAAATTATTATGATCGTTTAATTTTTCTTATATATTCTAGTTTATTCATAACCATTATTTTTAATACATTAACATCTAAATTATTTATGACGTTTGTTATATGTGTTTTTGATCGTTTATTAACTTGCTTAGTTTTATTTGATGTTTTTCTTTTTTCTTTGCATCATGTTTATTTATACAACATAAATATCATTTATATTGCTGTAAGAATAGAATATGTTAACTTATTTTTATTTATTTTTTATGTAATTTCTTCAAATTCACTGCGATGCGTGTGGATGTAATTGTGGATATGAGATAAGTAGATTTACACCCATCCACCCACCCACGCCCACACTTACACTCACACTCACACTCACCCACGCCCACTTCACATCCACACTCACACCCACTATGAAAAGTCTAACATTACTACAGCAAAACGTATGCCAATTCATCAAGGAACGTATTCCAAACGTTCCGTCTCTGTTCCAAGTAGAACTTGACGAGCTCTATCCAATTGTATGATACGGAGGACTGCATCCAAGATAGTTTATTTAAAAATATTCATATAAAATATCAAATCATAGAAGCCAATTCCATTTCAGCATGTTCATGAAAGATTCATTTGGAAATTTTTTTAAAGAGATTGATATTTCTCTAAATTATAGTGTGAAGACTTTGGTAAACCGTTGTTTGGAAAATTGTTTATAGTCTACTGTGCAAGATATATGAAAATCTGTTTTTATTATCGAGTTAAAAGAGAAAAAATGCCACATCACTCTTCACAACCGTTTCGAATCAAGCAGATTAAATAAAGTGTCTGGCTATTGAAATAGTGTACAATGGAACTTATATTTTCTAGTATAGAAGATATTTCGGAGTATATAAACATATTGTTGTTGGTTACGCGACATAGCAATGTCTAAGAAACTCATATAAAACAGAGTGTTGCAAACGTCATCACATTGGCGTCAACGCTTGCTGATTCAGTGTCATTTCACCTGTGTATTATTGGCTTTGCGTTGTTATTTTTGGAAGTTGGAAAAAACATAGTAGTGATAGCGAACAAAGTGCACTATTCTCCATTTTCGTATCAGTTACTTGCTATGTGAACAAAGTGCACCATTCTCCATTTTCTTGTCAGATGTTTGCTATGCAAATAAAGAGCGCTAGTCAAGTGTGCTGTATGTAAGGATATCGACTATCTGCAAAAACAGAATAAAAGTATGTGCGTCAATCATTTTTTCTTTCCATTTTTCTTTCTATTGATGAATCATGTGACGCAAAAGATATACTGTGCCATTGCCAAAAAAATAGAGGTGGCACATTTACTTTACTTTGGAGTTACATAACTGCAGTAAAGTAGCTATAAAAGTTATTGAGTTACTAGTTATTAAGTAATTTTTATAGTTACCTAGTTAGTAGTAAAGTAGATGTAAAATCTCACCCCTAACAAAAAAAGTAAGAGAAGGCTGCATGGTGTCTTGTCGAACCTTTTCGAATACATAAACTATTCAGGATAGACTATTTGACCAATTTATCCTTGAAGAACGCAAAAATAGAAATTTTGGAAGGTTTATTTCTCAAGGGTGGGTGTTAGAGCTGCATGCAGTATTAGCACTCACACCCACATTCACACTCTAAAAGACGCTCTGTCGTAATTTTTATCGTATTCGCGACTTGCTTACACTAGTTATACACAGAATGGATTTTTTTTAAGCAGTCATAGGTAACGTCATCCTTTTCTTTCTCCTCATAAGTCGTATTTTACTAATACTTCGTCCTTTCTTCTTTTAACGTATAAGGTCGGTTTTTTCTGAAGTAGAAGAAAATTTGTCTCACATATAACCGCCATGATTTCTGATTTTACCGAACAATAAAGAGAATTTGCCTGCTGAAAAGAACGAAGTCCACAATTCAAGCTGATGCATACGATAATATTTGTATAGATCTCTCTCATGACTAATAATTGAGGATGTGGGTGTAGATCTTCTTACTCCTCTCCTCGTGAAGTTTTCGATTTACCTAACAGTACAGTATCAAGAAGTACTGTGTTCCTATCCGCCAACACCCTCACACTTTTACCTCTTTCGCTTATTCTTTGATTTTTCTATGTACGTATTAAATGCATTAACTTCAGATATATTTTAGATGAAAATGCTTACGGGCGTACTCGTGGATGTCTCAGGCTCAATGAAGAATAGTCTTCAGTCTAATGTTACAGCGACAGATCAACAAATTACTCGCGCTGAATCTATATTCCGAACGATTATGAATATAACCAAACGTGAAGTCAATTGTTGCGAAGAGCAAGAGATATTCACATTGGCATTTGGTCTACAGGATGTATCTACATGTGATCTATTATCTTTACTGGATTATGTTAAAACGTTAAATGAGCCAACTGATGTCGATGGTCATGAATCTTTGATTCAGTTATTAGCGAATAATGGAGCACCACGTGCTGGTGAATACGTTAGAAAATATTTAACAAAAAATGAAGCATTGTTTCTTTACAATTTTTATTCTGAAGATACACCTAAGTTGACGGAACTTGTCGAACGGCTACCGGTCGTATGCAAAGAGACGCCTAATCTGATACATGTTGCATCGCAGGCTAGATCGCATGTCGAATCGTCGATCGACAGGCAGTTCGGATCGACATCGGATACCGCGTGGTTGATGAAAGCGTTCTTTAAATACTACGTCTGTTCAGGGTTCGAAGTGATAGCTGCATTATCTACCCCGAAAGAAACCGCACTGCAAGGTGGATTGAAAGTCATGGACATTGGATCGAAACTTGGAATTTGTTCGGACTCGACTGAAGTTGAAAGAGAAGCTACTAGAGAACAAGCTAATCGCGCGATGAAATATGCAAGAAATCAAATTCGTATACGCACTATACCAAAACTGAGAGAGATATCAAGACCAGTAAAGAAAACTTTAGAGTCCACTATCAATTTACTACAAGAAGTTGCTGGCACATCACCATCGCATAATTCATCTCAAACAAAAGATAATTTGTCAGCCGCGGAGCTCTCACTTCTTGTTGACTCTATTGAACCATATATCTATGGGAATACTCCCATGTGTGAGGCACTGGAATCAGCTCTCGATATGTTTCGTTCCGCCACTCACTCTCGTAAAGTCCTATTTCTACTGTCCGATGGAGAAGCAACAGATGGAGATCCTGTTCCGTTTGCTCAACAGCTTCGTGAGAACGGTGTCCTTGTTTTTATTTGTCTGCTGACATCTGAAAATATCCCTCATCCAAAAGCCTTATACTATGAGCCGGATCCACAATGGACCGAAGCACAACGTGCTATGTTCGAACTAAGTTCTACTGTAGAAAATACTCACTCAGCAATGTCAGTTCTCTTGGAACAAAATTGGAAACTCGCTGCTGCTGGAAAAAGCCGTTTGTTCGTACAAGTGAATCATCCTACTATGCTCGATGAGTTTTCAAATCTCGTTCGTCGTATCACAGAGAGTAACGATGCTTTATTGAATATATTCGGTCGTGTTTCATTAGATATGTACATAAATATATCGAACTCTAGTTTTGAACCAAAACTGCAACAAGGCGGTACATGCTATGCCAACGCAGTTACGACTGTACTTCACTTAGCCATGCGTCGAATCGAAGGTCGAGAAGGTGGAACTCCCGATTTTGAAGTGGTGCGTGGCCAGTTGATAAATGAATATGGTACAAAAGGTGCTAACACTGAAGGTGTCCTTAATAAGTGGACTCGAGAATATCGCCTGCAATATAGAAAAGTTGATGAACCCGAGGCTCGACAAGCTATCAATGCACGGCGTCCAGTGGTTACGAGATTTTCTTTATACAAGGAACAATGGGATGCTTTCAATCGTTTTTACCGGAATACACCACAAGGTATTTTCGAAATAAATGACCTAGGTATTCATAGCTCGTTAACAAATAAAGATGGACACGCTGTAGTTCTAATAAAATGTGATCCGGAAAGTTTGACGTTCATGAACTCATGGGGTACTTCTTTTGCAGATAAAGGTTTTTTCAAAGTTCGGAATCAATCTGTGCTAGACTTAAAGTTTTATGATGTCTACTGGACTTTGAATGATTTGAAGAGCAGCGAAATTGCGGCATATCAGTCTAAAACTAGAGAAATTGGAGAAAGAATCGCACGAAACTTACCACAAAGTGTTCAAACTTTGCCTTACGAATGTCCTAAGTGTCATCAATGCTCACCAGCAGTCGAGTTCATCGGTCATCTATGGGAAGCAACATGTCCAAAATGTAATGAAAACTTTAAGCCTACTTCATTAGGTCTCATTTTGAACTCGTATACGCATTAGAAGAAAGCAATCGATCTTATTTTTCGTCTTTCATGATTTATTTATTTAAATATAAACGATTTCATTACTAATATCTATTTCTAATAAAATAGGGTGTGCGTGTGGGTGTTTTATTAGTTCATTATCTTTTCATTCACAACAGCCACACAGCCACCCACAGGGTGAGTGTGGGCTTGGATATCGGGGTAGGGTGTGGGCGTATGCTACTACTAATCACATTGATATCCAGAGCATCAGTTACCCAATCACACCCACACCCTTAATAAATTTATTCTTATGAAACAAGATTCTCATTTCGTTTATTAAAATAAAATGTATGAGATAATTTTGTATAATTATATCAAGAATATTTATTCAAAAGCATTCATATGCACATACTTATTCATGTTATTGTTCAGCTAATCATCAATCAACTTTGAACGTAACATTGTTAGTACTGCTTCTAATTCAGTTTGTGCAAGATTACAAATACGGACAGGTGTATTGAATAAATTTTACTCAAAAGCATTGATCCAAATATCAAGATAATTCTCAGATAATTTTGTATATCTGCAGATGATTATTGAATTTGTAATATAAGGGTGTGAGTGCTAGTCTGACTTTTATATACTCCATACCCCCCCCCCCCCCCATCCACACCCTGGTAGTGTAAGACACAACGCCTGATATTAATATAGGAAAACTTTATGCTTCCACTTTTACTTATAACATAGAACAATATTATGTTATGCTTCAAAATTGATTCAATTCAAAGACTTTAAAAGAAATTGATGGTGATAAAACTGGAGTCGGAGATGATTGAATATCACCTAGTACTGATGATGTTAGACCCTACGGATATTGTATAATGAAGAAATTGTAATAGATTATAAAATATTTCATACTGTTTTCAGTTTGATACATGTCACAATTCAAAAGACTGAAATAAAATATCTTAACTTGCAGATTTTTTGATAATAATATAAATAACTGATGCATTAAAAACTTCATTGAAATCAAATTACAAAATATTTCAAATAAATATTTAAATTAATATAATGATGAATAATATTTACAGTTAGATAATTTCTTCCAGTTATACAAGCAACTTGAATTAACAATTCTTTCTGTTGTAAGTTATTCTCGTTTAAAAGATCTTTTTTATTATTTACTTTAGATCAAGATCCAATATAATATCAGTAAGATGTTTTTTTTGTTTCAAACTGCTGTAGTAATTCAATTATGTGAATGATAAACGCCTCTGAGATATAATTATGTAAGTAGATCATATTTCTATTTCTTTGCTTGAAATTGATTTTTTTTTGTTGAAAAAAGAAGAGAAAATCGCTCTTAAGCAAAAGAAATAGTAAATTGAAAGAAGTTTATAAATCATTGCTATCGAGTTGGTTAGTTTAAGAACATTATCAACGTATTATTTATTTCACATGACTAGTAACAGGATTTCAGTATTCAAGATAACTACAAAATAAAATTGTGTTTGATGATATTTTTGAGTATAAGTTTATGTTCATAACTAAGATATATGAAGGCATCAAATTATAACTTTCCTTCTTTATTTTTATTCGATAATGTTTCAAAAAGCTTATTTTTACTCATTAGTTTTTCGATGATGTTTTCACTTAATACAATTCATCGAAAATTACATAAATATAACAGATTGATTCAATCAATAATTTAATCTTTTCTTTTCATTTTATTATCACCTTTTTGTAAATGTCTTTTGCTTGTAATTATACACTTAATTTTGATAAATTATAAATTTGAGTCAGTTATAAAACTATTTCTACTACAGTTTTAGACTAAAAGTTATGGATATCAACGATTTTCATATGAAAAATGTGAAAGAAAAAAACTTATTGAGAGCTGTTCGTATGGAACATAGTATTTGCCTAAAAGAGTTATTTATCAAGTTTCGAGTATCCCTTTTCTTTTTTTTTGTAGAACTTTGTAATGGATATGACCAGATTACTTCATACTTACTGTCAAAATATATTTTTCATTATTTGGGAGAACTAATTAAGTTCTTTGATTTTGTATCGTATGTAGACAAACAAAGAAATCTCCGATATTTAAATCAACAGTATGTTTTCTTCTTTCAACCCCTCCATCGATCTTCATTTATCAGTATTTATATATTCTTGTTATTGTGTATCAAATTCAATGTTCAATATACTGAAAGTAACAAGAGACTGTTTTTCTAATTATTGTTGTGTTTGTAATGAATACTTATTAATTTCTTTTATTTTTTAGAAACATCTGATTTTGAAAATATCATACATCGCAGCGCTTGTCATGACTTCAATAAAATTATTTAAATAGGATATTTCCCGTTGGAAAAATCAGAATACTGTGATGCATGAAATATAGTTAAAACTGTTATTTAATATGTTGTTACATAAGAGAAAAATGTAAAAAGAGAGAAAGACTAATTATTAACAGCATTTATGTTTTCTTAATATTCGAGCACACTACAATATTTTACTGCATTCATTCTCAAATCAGATTGAGACAATGGTAGATTTTTACAAACGATCGTTTTGGCATTTCACATTGAAAGATATATTAATTATTATATCTTCAGTTGCTATACCCATAGCTCTTGCTATTTATACTGCAATAGGATCTGAACAACAAAAACAACAAGCTGAGAAAAAACAAAAGTTTGATTTTGAACAATCAATAGAACTAAGACAACAAACACTTTATGATGAATTTTTAAATAATATTTATAAATTAGATAAAGATGGTTATCTCAATGACATAAGAAATCCATGGGCATTTGCCAATGCATATTATCGTGCTGCTCATCGTCAATGGGATACAATACGGAAAGCAGATGTTTTACAATTTCTGAAAGAAAAACAATTAATTGGTAGAAATAATTGTACTAATGGATGTAGAACAACAAAATTAGATGATATAATTCGTTTGAATGAATTAAGTTTTGATAATGTACGTCTAACAAGTGAAACTGGTGTATTAAATAAGTTGAATTTACAATGCATTTCTTTTGATCAGGTATCAATGTCAAATGGGGAGTTTTTATCTGTTAATTTAAATGGTGCATCATTTGATGGAGCACGGTTAGATAACGCGAAATTTGATGGTTCATCTTTACTTTGTGTTAGTTTTAATGGTGCAGATCTAGCAGGTGCACACTTTTCAAACAGTGATTTGTCAGGAGCTGAAATAACGGAAGATCAAATAAAACAAGCATCTTTTCACAATGTAACTATGCCGAACGGAAAGAAGAGCGAAACTACGTCCTCAACGACAACAAAAAAACCTATAACACAAACAACAATAATGATGAAAACAAAAATGTCAACAACATCATCATCATCCATAACGTCGACATCAACAACAACATCATCATCCACAACATCAACATCAGCAACATCATCATCATCATCCACAACATCAACATCAACAACATCATCATCATCAACAACATCAACATCAACAACATCATCATCATCAACATCAACATCGACATCGACATCAACAACATCGACATCAACATCAACAGGTATGGTTTTTAAACAAGAATGATTACATAGAAACTTTTATGTATGACTGATAGAAAAGACAACATGTTCGCAGTATATAGCAACTGGCAGCTGATCATTCACAGAAATTGTGCCCGAAATTTTAACGTTAGTTCTCTTGGAAGGTTTCGACCTGTCAGACGGAGTCTTTTCTATTTGTTCTGATCGACACTTTGTCAGAAGATTTTCTTTCGAGAGCGTGATTCACTGTTTCATCTGTGGTAAATAGATTTTAATTTCAGTCATGAACTGATGCTGGCTGTAACTAGTTGATTACTATTGTCCATAAAAAAAGAGGTGCGATGACTATTTTTGCAACAACCTGTGATAGAAAAAAGATTGAAACCTGAGATTTTTGCTATATGATCCAGTGTATCATGTGTCTGGAAAATGCTGATGGAAAAAATAAGAAACCTTTTCTCATAGAAATCCTAAATACAGCTAAATAATGAATGAAATAATAAATCACCAGAGATATGTTCTTTGCTATACGTCGAAAGCAGTACATCTGAATTTATATGCCATAATCGTTGGATGTGCTGATTAGATCGTACAGATTTAGACGTTTAGATTTATATGTATAGATTCAGACGTAGAAGATGATATAAAAAAATAATCTAAGAGTATCGTACTTAAATATAGATAGAATGAAAGCAGAGTAGTTATTGTATGTTTGTGATGTGTAAACATGAAAACGTAGTAAAAAGTAAGAAGCGTCTTGTATCTGTAACGAAACTTTCGTAGAGTACTGATAACATCAATAGTAAATCTGAGGAAGTTATAAGAGTGTTTTCATTTTTTCCATCTGTTTTTGAGAAACGATGATTCAGGTAGATGGTGTGGGTGTGGGTGAGTGTAAGTACTCTATTTAACCTATATTACACCTACACCCACACCCTTCTCTGCGCATGCATAAATGGATATAAAAAATCGCATTATAGACGAGCAACATGTCTGTATTAGAGCATTTTTCGTAACGCGAATAAACGTTTTTGTTATAAAAAGCTAACGCGGGAACATCCCCAACTGAAGGAAAGCTTTGGAGCTCGGACTCCGTGCATTAGGTAGATCCTAGTGAGGTATGAAAAACCCCAAAAGGATAAGGGCCCATAGGCCTTCTGTCCCGAGTTATAGGCAATATACTGAAATTTTAGCCTATGGCATGGTATGTATAAATAGATCGAACGACAGTATTTCGACCTGAGATTATGCCCAGAGTGAGGTCTATATGGCACTAGAATACCCTGAAAATTTCAGCTAAAAAGAACGTTTTGTTCTCGAGTTATTAAAGTCTCAAAAAATCACTCATATCTCACGAAAGATACTAGATTTTCCTATTTTTTGATATTTTAATATCTCGGGAAGGAAACATTCTTTTCAGCTGAAATTTTCAGGGTATTCTAGTTACCCATAGACCTCTCTATGGGCAAAATTTCAGGTCGAAATACCGTCATTCGATCTATTTATATATACCCTATCATAGGCTAAAATTTCAGTATATCGTCTATAACTCGGGACAAAAGGCCCATGGGCACTTATCCTTTTGAGGTTTTTCATACCTCACTGAGATCTACCTAATGCACGGAGTCCGAGCTCCAAAGCTTTCCTTCAGTTGGGGATGCTCCCTCGTAAGCTTTAAGTATTTTTAGAGTGTCTAAATCAGTTAATTTTCACTGATCTCTCTGAATTTTGTTCATTTCAGATGAAGTTGAATACTCTAGACTAGTGCAGATAAAGAAAAGTGTTATCCAATAATTTTATCTAACTTTGATTTTTAAGACCTAGTTGTTTCGCTTTTGAGCTGATGACTGATAGTTCCATTTTGAACAAGTCTCAAAATGATTTCAGTTTGTGGAGACTACGATCACATATTGATTTAACTCTAAAAGTATGATATAATTCGATCATTAAACAATCAAATTTCCAGAATGACAGCATTGTTTGTTTTCTTTCATACATTTGCGAACAGTGCATTTCAGATTTACGATCAATCATAATTGGTCTTTAGCGTTGTTGCCCTTAAGATATTTATCTATTAATACTTTATTTTTAATTTTAGCTCCACCTTGCAGTACTGCTTGTTGTACTGGTGGTACTGGTCCTACTACTTGTACTGCTTGTATTGACACTGATCATGGTAATGTTAATGCTGTTTGTCGTTATGCTAATCCTATTAGTGATGTTAGTCATGTTTCTGGTAGTTATGCTAACGGTAATGGTGATTATGGTAATTTTCTTAATAATCCTGGTCCTGGTTATTTTATTTATGATACTAATGGTCGTTATAGTGGTAATGCTAATGCTAATATTCCTTGTACTACCGATTATACTGGTGGTGCTAATAATTATTTTTCTAGTAATGCTGATTATACTTATGGTTGTTGAGACAGCGTATTGGTTGGCTTTGTTTTCTCATAAAACAACAACAACAACAACAACACACAAAACCAATCATAAACATTTATACTGACATATTTTGAGAAAACGAACATTATTCGCATTTCATTTTTTTTTAATAATCGGTATGTGACCAACTTTTTTTCTGTTTTTTCTTGTTCTACTAATTCCCTAGTATTTACAAGACTTTTTAAATATCAAGAAGCAACTTTTTATTTTTTAGTTAGCATCCATTCGATTTTGCTTTTTCATTTCATTTTATATCTTTCTAGTTAGCAACTAAAACAAAAAACGTAAATTCATAAGGTAATGTATACTTAAATTAATTACATAAGATGAACATAAGATTATCCAAAAATGATGATAAAATAAGAAATTAATAAGAATCTGCGATGCATCGACAGTGATAATTTTCTTTATCAAGCGTTGTACAAAGTTTGTCATTAAATTATTTTTTTGCTTTTTTCATCCAAATATGATGTTAAAAATATGATAATGGAATGGTAGGATGATGCTACTAGTAAAAGAGATAAGCGGATTGTGTTCTTCTTCCATCCTATCATGTCCCTCTTGCACTTTCATGATAAATATGCTTTCTTCGTACGATTATAAAGTACTTTTTTATGTTTATACATGATTCATAAAATAAGTCGATTCTTCAATAGATCGTCTTTTTGAGTCATTGTCATTGATAAACATTTCAGTTAAATCCTACCAGGATTATTAGACTAAAAAGTTATAAATGGAATGTTTCTGTGAGAACTCTGAAAAACTAAGACGTTTTTTTTGCACTAGTTTGAAAAAAATCAGTATATAGTTATTTAGCATTTTAATAGAATATATTTATTTAATTAGGATCTACTTAACCACATACAGCTCTACGGAAATTGGAAATCGATAATAGTTGTATTGTTTTAATCAACCTCTTCCTAGAAGAAGTTATTTTAAATAGTGACTCGAACTCATTATTAATGTCTGAATGAAACTCAGTTTAGGATATAAAAAATATCCTGCGAGAAAGTAAATTCTGAAGCTTAATATTCAATTCATGTCGCGAGTGCGGGTGTGCGTAGGTGTGACTTTAGGTGTGGGTTTGGGTGTGGGTGTGGATGCTGCCTTTCATTCTCATGCAAATCCACACCCACACTCTTAAGATAGTTTATTGAATATTCAGTCTTTTTGATGCTTAAAAATTATGTTCAGGTAGTATTAATTTCGTAATAAAATAATTAGTAATTGGTAAAAAAAATTTATTATTATGTATTCACATTGTTTCAAATGTAAATAAGAAGAGATCAAAGATAAACAGTTCTTTTTTTTTCGTCAACATGGAATTTTTTTAAATTGAATATGTAAAATAATCAAAACTTAATCAAAACCAATCTAATGCATTACGCTTAATGATTGATGATCTTATTATAGGTTTATTGTCATTTAAATTTATTCTATGAATGGTTTTAAATTTTACATGTCCGTTTTTTTTAATTGATAAGCAACAATAACCAAATGAAAAGATTTTATTTCACGAAGAGACGTTTTCTTGTTGTAAATATTAATGTAAAAAATACGACAAAAACAAATAAAACAATAAAACACAAACATAAAAATATATATGCTTCAAATCTTTTTTAGTTCTATTTTTCAGATTTAACGTGTTCAATAGAAGAATACAATCAATCGTTCATAGATAGTACTTGATCGATTCGTTATATTTATTGAAATAATTAATTTGCAAAAAATTTAGAAGTATCCATAACTTAGTCAGAAGATGTAAAATTTTGAAATTTAGGGTATGGGTATGGGTGTGGGTGTGCGTGTAGATATCGGTGAAGAAATGAAGGTGAATATGAAAGGAGTAGAACCATCATACCCACACCCACAAGGAAAGAAAAAATCGATGACATAGAGAGCAATCATTGATAGTAGTTAGTGTGCGATCAATAAATCCGTGAAGATATAGATAAGAAATGAATTGTCTTTGATGTAAGTTATTCGCTATTATGTTTCTTGTTGAATTTTCGCAGAGCTTGACATAACTTTTGTTCATCTGATGAAATAGTGTATCCTTCAGCTAATAGTTGTTGAGGTGAAGTGATGAAGGCTAATGCTAATCCAGCAGACATATGCCATTCGATATGACAATGAAAAAACCAAGCACCAGGTTTATCAGCTACATATCGTATTTTTGCCCAACCGGATGCAGGTATACTGATTGTATCACGTTGAATATAATCTCCAGCATATAAAAATTCGGCATCTGGATAATCTGATGTTGCAATAATCCAGAATTTATGACCATGTAAATGAAATGGATGTTCTCCATCATCTGTATTGTTCAAATAGATATCAACGACGGCTTGATAGGGAACTAAATAATGACCATATCCATCACTTTGAATTGTGGGTAGTAGACTTCCAGATTCTATACGAGGTGATGGAATATTCAGATTATTAGGTTTAGTTACCATTTGATAAAGTAATGGTGCATATTCATCTGAAGTAATTCCTCGTCTTGGAGCAGGTCTCATATGCATGTAATTAGCATCTGAACTATATGTCACATTATTCAGATAGGCATAATTAATTCCATTTGCACTAGTCTGAAATGCGATGACAAGGCTTAAATAATAGGTTGCCTTGGGAATTTCATTCGTATTCTGATAAAATGGTCGAGCAGCTAAAATATTAGTGTCAATTGGAGTAACAGTGTTTTGCAATGCTGGAGTTGTCTCACTAGCAGAATATGATGGTATAGAATTAGTATCATTGAACGACAAAATTGCGAGATATAATGGATTAAAGAAAGTTGGATATGGATAACGTTGTTTTTCATAAGGTGGAATATAATTGACAGTATCAACAGGATACATTGATAACATAGCTTGAAATCGTATATAAACTGCACTGGTAGATAATGTACCAGAAGCAGTATATTCTGAATTTAATTCACTTAAATCAATATAAAATAAAACACGTTGAGCTACGTTAATATAAAAACAATTGACAGTGTATGGTAAAGTAGCCATTTGATCTAATGCAATTATATGCAATGGTAAACCATCGATTGAGACATTGTACATTGAGAATGCAGCAGTATTTATAATTCGAAATAGAATACGTGATGACTTCGAAAGTGAAATCGATAATGCTTGGGTAAATTTTCCATTCACAACGATAGCATCGGGTGAAGGTTCATTACCATCCGTATTATTTGGATTCAAATACCATGGAAGTAATTGAGTATGAGCTTGTAGATTATACCAATCGGCTACCATTAATGTTTGTTCACTATCATATTTATCTTGATTTGGTTCATGTCGTTGACGAATTATTATTGGACCATACAATCCATCCGTATATTGCTCTAGAAGATGTCCATGATACCAGGTTGTTCCGGCTGGTTCTGCTATAAATTTGTAAATCATTTCGTTCTTTGGAGGTATAGCACATTGAGTAATGCCAACTGCTCCATCCATATCAGGAGTATTCGTTTGATAAATTCCATGCCAATGCATCGTTGTCGGAACATCAAGTAGATTGATTACTCGAATCACTAATGTATCACCTTCATAGGCTTCAATTAATGGACCTGGAAATGAATAATTTGCCGAAATTATTGCTTTGTTCGATCTTCCATAGGGATATATTATATCAATATATAATGTTAGATGAATTTCGACACCATTAGTGGTTGTATTCATTCCTTAATAGATAATTAGCCTGCTTTTATTCTTTCAATTCGTAACTACACTATTAATTGTTAACTAACCTCTTGATGTAGAAGTTTGCGTTGTTGTTTGATGTGGACGATTGTTTCCTTCTATTTCAAAAGAATTGCTATCTGATTATAATAGATTTTTGAAAATAATTATTAGTTCGATGTATACAGAGTGATCAAAAGAAAAGAACATAATATGGCTCATTCTCAAAACAGGGTGTGGGCGTGGGTAATTTTGGGTAGGTGAACTTTTATGATTATGTAACGACTTCACAAGCTGCTAGTGCTACGGGCAATGATAACAGTTTCTATACATTTGCTAGGATTAAACTCTGTCGTTCTCTACCAAAACTGAGAGATGTGATAATGCTATTAGTTGACTCAAACAGGGAAGATAAATATTACTTGAGGCTTCATATCTATTACGTGGCTTTTTATAATAATAATTGTTCACATTCGAAGGCGGTCGATATTTGTTTTCTTGTTCTTGTTCTTGTTCTTGTGATGATTCTTTTTCGTCTTCTTTTTCTTCGGATTCATATTTAGAATCTATGTTAGGTCGTGTCTCATACGGTTTGGAAATCAAGAATGAACCAGAGTTAGTGCGAACACCACCTTTAAAACCACCTTGTTTAGAGTTGATCATTGGAATATTTGGACCGGTTACTAATAAAGTAATAAAAAGATATTGAAAAATGATTAAAAGAAAGAAAACTAACAGGATTGTCGTTGAAAAAAACGCTTCATATGAATAGGATTAACCGGTGGACCACCACTGCGATCTAAACTCGCATCTCCGGAAGCGATGAGCTCAGCAATCGAGTATGAATTGCCATAGGTATTAATCAATGGAGGTATAATATAGACTAAAACGATAACTCATTATTAATGATGTTGCATAAAATTAGTATTCATGCACTACCTTCTGTTTTTGAATAAATAATTGTTTGTTTTGTTGATCGATCGGCAACGATTGGAGTCCCGGGCATGAACGAAACAAAAGGACCCTTCAAAGCTTAAAAGAAATATATGATCAAATTGAATGAGGGGAAAAAAATAATATAGTATACGCATTTCACGACGACTATATCGAGCAACAGGAAAACGAAGTCGTTGATACGATCGTCTACCACTACCACGACGATTGTTTGAACGAATATAAGTATTCATATGACCAATACTTTTAGATGAACTAGATCTCTATAATTGAGTGAACATCTATATAGTTGACTTGAAACAACAATTACAATACTCACAACTCGGTGAACATATGATCGTAGTTGAGGAAGTCGTTCACTTCTGTTTTCAACATTATCATCTTCATCCAATTGTTCGAGTTGTTGTGATATTTTCATTTCTGACATTTTATTGTCCATCGCTATCTTCTCTCCACTTTTCCAATCATGCACCATCTTTGTTTCACCTATTGAAATATATCATACAATCATATAGTAGTATCTAGCATACATTTATAGCGTATTCTATAATTATCTCGGTATGAAAGTCCTCAAAGACTTTTAATATATTCTTCATTTTTTCAAAGATTTGTGATACAAAAAGTTTTAAAAACTCCTAGAGGACGCGCCCGCTGACATCTATACTTTAAGAATTTGATCCGTTTTACCTTGTTCTTTTTCGATATTGGCATCACTGGCTTGTGCTGTCCGATAATAGTTCAAAGCTATAATGCCACCACTAACAATGAAGAGAAGCAATAAGCCTGCATACACAATTTTGATTTTTGTTTTAGAAACGCCATGTGTCCTTGGAGAACTAGAATTCATATTAAAAAAATATATACTTTTTTGATTAATTGAATTCTCAAATGCTTACGTTGTCTTGAATCGATGTTGGTGCTCACTCGTCACCATATGTTGTAATTCGAATTCATCTCTGTGGTATTTATCACCCACAGACATCTTAGATTCTAATATATTGATTAGTTGTTCTATTGAATATAGTAAGCGATCTAAAAGAGATTTTAAAGGAAGGAATAATGGATTTCACAGCTTCAGAAGATTATAAATGACTTTAACATTAGTGACTCAGAGAGGCTTTGAAGATCATGAACTAATGACGGATTTTAATACTCGTATTTACATCATAATCAGGACTTATTGAGACTAGAGGAACCTCAAAAGTGAGTTAATGGAGAATTTAATTATGCAGCAAATTCCCCATTCACTCATTTCTAAACTACTGATCTATTAACTTAGTATTTAAATCATCTAAAATAAATGCAGTAAAACATCAAAATAATAACAATTTGAAAACAAACCGTAAACATTCAAAAAGTAACACTATTTTCATCACATGCAAAAAGATATGAATACATCTGTATATTTCGCTCTATATATATTATTATAATATTAGTATATGATAACAAGGTAAAGAAGTCATAAGACATGTTTCTTTCATCAATATTATTATTTTGTTGTATTACCTTTTTATGACAAACACTTCACACGTATTTGAAGATAAAAAAAAGTATATACAAGCAGTTTTACATTTATATATTGCCGATGAAAACAACTTCACTATCACCACGTCACAAGATAGTTTGAAATTTTATTTTTTTTTATAATTTACTTTAGTTTCTATCAAATAATTATAACAGATAACTTAATTTGAGACTAATAATTGACTAAAGTATAAAATAAAGAACAACAAAGAAGATGATTATGTTTTAATTCAAGATAATTAATAATTCCTTTTTAAAATCAATACTAATTTTTACAAAGAAGCACAATAACATATTTCACTTATAATAAATTTCATTTTATAGACTAAAAATAATTTATTTTGAAAGTTTCAGAATATTTATTTATATTCGATAAGAGATAAATATCTGTCCTAGTTCACAAGGTATTTTTTCTTTCAATTATATGTCTCTCAAAATATATACAAATATATAAGAAACAAATACAATTAGACAACCCATGTAAAAACCATCTTGAGGGTGTGGGTATGGATGTTAGTGTTCATCAAAGGAAGAGACACCCACACTCTCAAGATATTCATATTTATCGTACAATAATATCATCTAGATCAAATTTCTCTCTTCTCCTTTATTGTTCTTGATAGTTTCTTGAATATTCAATCTTTTTTCATACTTAAAAATGATGTTCGGTTATTCTTAAATTCATAATAAAATAATTGATCATGAATAACAAAATTTTTTTCATTTTTTGTTAATAGATGTTCTCATATCAATCAGAATGAAATGAAATGAAAACTTATTAGTATATATTCAAATATTGTTTCAATTGTAGAAAAGAAAAGATCAAAGACAAAGAAATCTTATGTTTTTTTCATCAATATAGAATTCTTTTATTGAATATGTAAAATAATTCTTTACAAGCAAATTCAAATAGTAAAAAATGTAATCGAAATTAATCTGATACATGTGGTTTAATACCTGATGATCTTATTATATATTTATTTTCATTTAAATTTATTGTATCATTGATTATCAACGGTTTTATATCATCTTAATCATAATTGAAATCTCACCGTTCTAAGCATTTTTTATTCTATAAACGGATAACATAATTAATTATAAATTTTATATGTCCGTTTTTTTTATTTGATAAGCAAAAATAATCAAATGAAAAGATTTTATTTCACGAAGAAACGCTTTTTTGTTTTAAATATTAATGTAGAAAATACGGCGAAAACAAATAAAACAATAAAACACAAACATAAAAATATATATGCTTCAATTTTTTTTAGTTCTATATCGCAAATTTAATATGCCCAGTAAAAGAATATAATCAATCGTTCATAGATAGTACTTGATTGATTCGTTATATATACTAAAATGATTAGTATATAGTAAGTTTAGAAGTATTCATCATTCAGTTAGAAGAGGTAAAATCTTAAAAATTAGAATTAAATCGAATTATTTATGACTATCAATATTCTGTTGGAGAGCACATCAAAAATGTATATTTAACAAAATTAGAAAAGTTAAAATTGTTAGGAATTCTGAACTTAGGTCAGTAATCGATTTGTGAATTTCATTGATAAAATAGAACCACCTCGTCTTCACTTTCTTATCAATTGTGATACACAACTCGCCCATCTCTAATGCACAATCAATTTTTCAATCAAACATACATTCTACTACACTTTTTTCAATTGTCGAAGCCAAACTTTTGATTAAAATGATGAATTATATTTACTCATAGTATGAAGTTTACAGTATATGTCCGAAGCAGTTGAAATGGGCTTCTTATTGATTATTTTTATTGTATAAAACATACATATATACATGTTTTTACTTTATTCAATTCAGATCGAAATCAGCGACCAATCCCGTGATATTATACATAATGGTAACCCGACAACACTACGACTCGTCATCCGATCCAGCATCGCCCAACCATACAAGTCATTCTTCTATCAAACCGATGTTCTCGGCAGAGGATGATGATAATAATCAGTAAGTACAATATCGATTTCAAGATGTTTATATATCTCATCTTCTAATGACAGAATTGATCAAAAGAAGTCCGCTGGCTGGCATTGGTGTTTGAAATGCTGTATTATTGGATCATTACTAGCTGGAATAGGTTTAGCTGTTGTACTCACATTCTACGTGACCTCGAAAACAACTGCAACTGAAACATTAAGTATGTAACAATTAAAATTATTCTTTTCATGCTGACTATTTTGTCTTTTTATTCATCAAATGGAAGAAAAAGATAATTGCTCTTCTTAAGTGTATGGCCAATTTTGCTTTCTAAATAGTGATGTTAATAGCTAGAATCGAGATCTAAAACTGTGGATCAATCATACGTTTGTATCTTTTACAGCTCATGAGTTATATTGATTTTAACTATAGTTCTTACCTAATTTTCAACAAATTTCTATTGTAGATCTCTACCACATTTCATTCAACAGTTATAAGCATCTTTTCCAACTACCTTTTTCTAAAAAATTCATAATAGCTGATCAGTTGATCTGCATGTATTAATCGGATGAATATTTCATCGCTCGCATTTCTATAATTGAAATGAGCAACTATTCATTGTCGCACTCACGGTTGTCAATCGATCCATCTTCACGAGTTGCCTCGTCCAACTGATAATAGTTTGTGAGCAATATCATAAAGAAATCGAACATAGTATCTTTTAGAGTAAGCAGGTCATCCATTTCTAAGAGAAATATTTGACAAGTGTTGATGATTGGTAAAGATTTATTAAGAAATTTCAATGTAAACTAGAATCATGTTGTTATATTTTTCGTTCACAAACTTCAGACAATAAAAACCTTTTGGTCTGAAAACATAGAAGAATTCTGATCTCTTTGAAAATATATTAGTAAGTTGTTGCGATGATATTTGACTTAGTCTAATGCTTTTTTTCTCTCAAATACATGATTTTTAATTGTAGTTTATCATTTCATGGTTTTTTAGTCTCGACAACATTAACAACAATATCAACAACATCAGCAACAACATCAACATCAACATCGACATCGACATCAACAACATCGACATCAACAACATCGACATCAACGTCCAGATCAACATCAACGTCAACGTCAAGATCGACATCAACATCAACATCAACAACAACAGGTATGGTTTTTAAACAAAAATGATTACGTAGGAACCTTTATGTATGACTGAAAGAAAAGAATACATGTTCGCAATATATAGCAACTGGCAGCTGATCATTCACAGGAATGGTGCCCGAAATTTTAACGTTAGTTCTCTTGGAAGGTTTCGACCTGTCAGACGGAGTCTTTTCTATTTGTTCTGATTGACACTTTGTCGAGAGATTTTTTTTTCGAGAGCATAATTCACTGTTTGATCTGTGATAAACAGATTTTAGTTTCAGTCATTAACTGATGCTGGCTGTAACTAGTTGATTATTATTGTCCATAAAAAAAAAGAGGTGCGATGACTATTTTTGCAACAACGTGTGATAGAAAAAAGATTGGAATCTGAAATTTTTGCTAGATAATCCAGTATATCATGTGTCTGGAAAACGCTGAGGAAAAATAAGAAGCATTTTTTCATAGATATCCTAAATACAGCTAAATCATGAATGAAATAATAAATTACCAGAGATATGTTCTTTGCTATACGTCGAGAGCAGTACATCTGAATTTATACGCCATAATCCTTGGATGTGCTGATTAGAGGGTGTGGGTGTGGGTGAGTGTAAGTACTCTATTTAACCTTCATCACACCCACACCCAAAGTCGCTATTTTTATGCTTGTATTATCATCTTACTTGATAAACTACTATGATTATTACTAGAAAAGATTCAAATCAATGAAATTATTTCATATCATTTCAAACCAGTATCGAATAACAGTGTTGGACACTTAAGTAACTGTTACAACTAAACATCATATACATTAAGACATTCCTGCGTACAAATGCTCTTCTATGACCGATTGCTCTTTTTTCTTCTCTACGCATGCATAAATGGATATAAAAAGCTAAGCTTTAAGTATTTTTAGAGTGTCTAAATCAGTTAATTTTGACTGATCTCTCTGAATTTTGTTCATTTCAGCTGAATTTGAATACTCTAGACTAGTGCAGATAAAGAAAAGTGTTATCAAATAATTTTATCTAACTTTGATTTTTAAGACCTAGTTGTTTCGCTTTTGAGCTGATGACTGATAGTTCCATTTTGAACAAGTCTGAAAATGATTTCAGTTTGTGGAGACTACGATCACATATTGATTTAACTCTAAAAGTATGATATAATTCGATCATTAAACAATCAAATTTCCAGAATGACAGCATTGTTTGTTTTCTTTCATACATTTGCGAACAGTGCATTTCAGATTTACGATCAATCATAATTGGTCTTTAGCGTTGTTGCCCTTAAGATATTTATCTATTAATACTTTATTTTTAATTTTAGCTCCACCTTGCAGTACTGCTTGTTGTACTGGTGGTACTGGTCCTACTACTTGTACTACTTGTATTGACACTGCTCATAGTAATGTTAATGCTGTTTGTCGTTATGCTAATCCTATTAGTGATGTTAGTCATGTTTCTGGTAAGGTTGCTAACGGTGATGGTGATTATGGTAATTTTCTTAATAATCCTGGTCCTGGTTATTTTATTTACGATACTAATGGTCGTTATAGTGGTAATGCTAATGCTAATATTCCTTGTACTACTGATTATACTGGTAGTGCTAATAATTATTTTGCTAATAATGCTGATTATACTTATGGTTGTTGAGACAGCGTATTGGTTGGCTTTGTTTTCTCATAAAACAACAACACACAAAACCAATCATAAACATTTATACTGACATTTTTTGCGAAAACGAACATTATTCGCATTTCATTTTTTTTAATAATCTGTATATGACCAGCTTGTTTTCTTTTTTTTCTTGTTCTACTATTCCCTAGTATTTACAGGACTTTTTAAATATCAAGAAGCAACTTTTTCTTTTTTAGTTAGCATTCATTCGATTTTGCTTTTTCATTTCATTTTACATCTTTCTAGTTAGCAACTAAAATAAAAAATGTAAATTCGTAAGTTAATGTATAAATAAATTAATTACATAAGATGAACATAAGATTATCCAAGAATGATGATAAAATAAGAAATTAATAAGAATCTGCGATGCATCGACAGTGATAATTGTCCTTATCAAGCGTTGTACAAAGTTTGTCATTAAATTATTTTTTTGCTTTTTTTATCCAAATGTGGTGTTAAAAATATGATAATGGAATGGTAGGATGATGCTACTAGTAAAAGAGATAAGCGGATTGTGTTCTTCTTCCATCCTATCATGTCCCTCTTGCACTTTCATGATAAATATGCTTTCTTCGTACGATTATAATGTACGTTTTTATGTTTATACATGATTCATAAAATAAATCGATTCTTCAATATATCATCTTTTCAAATCATTGTCATTGATAAACATTTTAGTTAAATTCTGTCAGGATTATCAGATCAAAAAGTTATATATTGAATGTTTCTCTGAAAACTCTGAAAAATTAAGGCGTTTTTTTACACTAGTTTGAAAAAAATCAGTATATAGTTATTTATCATTTTAATAGAATATATGCATTTAATTAGCATCTACTTAACTACATACAGCTCAACGGAAATTAGAAATCGATAATAGTTATATTGTTTTAATCAATCTCTTCCTAGAAGAAGCTTTTTTAAATAGTGAATCGAACTCATTATCTACGTCTGAATGAAACTCAAATTAGGATATAAAAAATATCATGCGAGAAAGTAATTTCATAAGCTTAATATTCAATTGATATCGAGGAAACTGTTTATTTAGATAATTTTTTTACGACAATACAGAGTGTTTAGTTTATTTCGAAAACAATTCTGAATTCAAGGATGTGCTTATTGTTATGAGATTCAAATCTCTACAATATAGAACGATATTAAAAGAATGAAAATAATATTTGAATTGCTAATAAAATTTTAATTAGATATGATAATGAAACACACCAAAGATGAGATCTAAAGAAAATATCACAATTCCGAAGAAATTGTCAAGCCACAAAGTGTCGTGGAAAAATGTCGAAATTCGGAACTTTTCTTGTAATTTCCTAAAATCTACTAACCTTGAATCAAACTTACATATGCATATCCTTTCTTGGTGGTGTTGTATCATCTCTGAATTGATGAAATGTGATCCTTTTTTACTTTATTCGTTTATATTGTGATATTCTTTTGTTTATACAGACGCGATGTATATAATACTGCTACTCACATCCACCCTCAAGATGGTGACAGTTGAACAAGTATTACTCTTGCAGGAAGTGATATTGGTGATACCCATTTTTCTGCTCCATATGATGTTAAACTGGATTCACAACATAACCTGTATGGCAGTGAGAGTAGTCTTTAAGAGAAATCAATCGAACTAACTCTTCATTATTTAATGACATTTTCCTATAGATCCATTTACTGTTTTTGCCTATTTAAAGTGAGAAGTGACAACATTATTTAATGTACTTTATTTTGGCACATTTTTTGTTTTTATTTTTCTCAATAAAAATATTTCCACTTTATCTTAAATCATACAAAAAAAATCTATAAACAAATTCTATTTTTTCACAAGAGAAAAACACAAATTGATTTTATGGAAGGCTTTCTATGAGTTTCCATTCAAAAACGTGTAGTATGAATTCATACTTGATCGAGAGTGAGTGTGCGGGTATATGTATGAGATTAATTCAAACAACCATAAACCCCCCCCCATATTAGAAGCCCCCTGGGCTTCTAATTTGGCTACCGTTTATAATTTTTGGAGGGGGCTTCTATCAGGTCCCAAAAAAATTTCATAGACTATGATAAGGAAACCGATTCGGAAGGTTTTTAAAGTTTTCCAAGGTTTTCATGAGTTTTTCAGAAGATTTTTTGCAATTTTTCCAGATTTAAGCATAGTTAGATAGGAGTTAGTCAAAATTTTACCTTAAAATCGAGAAATTTTAGCAACTTTAGCAAAGAAATTCGAAAAAATTATGAAAAATTTTAAAAAATTTTGGAAAAATTAGGGGGGCTTCTAATACGTCAAACACGTTGCTCATCTCAGGGTGGGCTTCTAATACGGGGGGGCTTTTAATGTGGGGTGGGCTTCTATTATAGGGGGGGGGTTTACGACATTTTTCGACATTATGTTTGAATAACAGAATGTGTAAGTGAACGTGTAAATATAAATAATAACTACTATAATCTAGGTTTAACTCAAATTAAAGAGAGAAATATCAGATGGTTGAGAATATCTGCATAATAATAGATAAAATGAAATTAAAAAGATATGAAAAGATATTCTTCAATATTAGAATCCATTTAGTATAAGTAAATGATCATTACATCAAAATAAATGGTTTCGATTACGAGCAACATTATTGCACTGTTTATTTTTTGGAGGGAATGTATTTAGAAACTTTTAGACGCAGAGATGGAATCGATCGGTCCAGTTCAGTTTTGAGTGTGTGGGTTATTGATCATTTCATTGATACTCACGCCCATATCCACACTCTCAAGTTTATACAAATTTTATTAGTATTTCTCCCTATAATTTCAACAGTTCACATAATTATACAATTAATTAGAAAGTATAAATTATGACACGATATCAATATTGGTTATTTTATAATGAATCTTCACTTGTCGTAAGACTCAGTTTTTTCTTTGCCATTATTTTCGTGATACCTACATCTTCAAAATATACTTGATCTTTTAGAATCAGTAGCACTTTATTTATTTTCAAAGGGAGAATTTTACTGATTGCTCAAAACGAATGATCTTGTTTTGAACAGATCGAAGAAAAATAAGTAAGCCTATGAAACTTTTCTATATTGTTTTATACGTATAAAATTAATATTTTGAACTTTGAGTAATTACAATACATATAGTTCTATGCATCCAGAAAAGTTCCATAACTAGAAATGTTGTTATTAAATAATCAATCACTATCCGATGCATGGATACTAATTTATTTGTCATTAATATCCATAATCGCCAAGTTTTATTGAAGTTATTAATATCGAGAGGAACCTAAATAGCAGTTCGCATTGTATAATGTTTTATAATCATAATGTTTTTAGTAGAGCAGTAAAGTGTTAATGAGTAAATAAAGGTTAATCATCGATAAGCCTTAACAATGTAAGAGAATACCGACGTTGTTCGAACCAGAGTTTGCAACAATAATATCAGGTTTATTGTCGTTATTCACATCGACGACTGCTACTGTTGTTGGGCCAGGGGAGACCGAGTAAGTAGTTTGAGCATAAAAGGTGCCACTGCCTGCGTTTTGAAGAACACCGACATTGCTCGAACCATAGTTTGCAACGATAATATCGAGTTTACTATCGTTATTCACGTCGACGACTGATACTGACCATGGATTTGTGCCAACTGGGTAAGTAGTTTGAGTATTAAAGGTGCCATTGCCTGCGTTGAGAAGAACACCGACGGTATTCGATTTATAATTTGCAACAATAATATCAGGTTTATTGTCGCTATTCACGTCGACGACTGCTACTGATACTGGGTTAGTACCAACGGATTAAGTAGTTTGAGCACTAAAGGTGTCATTGCCTGTGTTGAGAAGAACACCGAGGTTGTTCGAATCAAAGTTTGTAACAGTAATATCAGGTTTGTTGTCGCTATTTACATCGACGACTGCTACTGACCATGGACCTGTGCCAACTAAGTAAGTAGTTTGAGCATTAAATGTGCCATTGCCTGTGTTGAGAAGAACGCCGACATTGCTCGAGCCATAATTTGCAACAATAATATCAGGTTTATTGTCATTATTCACGTCGATGACTGCTACTGACCATGGCTGTGCGACAGCTGAGTAAGTAGTTTGATTAAAAAACAGATTGCAGACTATGAAAACAAAATTATTTTTAGTATTTTACATCGTTTATAAACAAAAAGTCATCTTCGAATTCGTTAGAATTTGCATAACATTGCTTTAATTAGCACTGAGGCGATGAACAGAATCGTGTAGTCTTTTTTTTGAATAGTTTTCGATACTCTCAAGTCTAACTGAAATAAGCTTTTGGTTCATTCTATGCGCTGTTTCACACAATCTCCTAATCGACATAAAAAATGGCTTTATAGAACTGAAATTCTGTTTGTTTCATTTTACATTTTTTGTCTACTGTGATGACACTCTTCATAATGTTTTTTTCAGAAATTTAACTTGACTCTGTTTTAAACTTGATCTAATACCAAAACGAAAGAAAACTATTCTTCGTCGAATTTATTAGACTTTTTGATGTCTGCATATAGTGAGATGATCGCACTATATTTTTCGATATGGAATAGTTAAAATATTTTCTATTGATTAAATCAAGCTATGATTTTTCCATCTTAAGAAGTTTCTTCTTTAACAAACTCGTCTTATTTATTCGGGTTTGAGATGATTCAAAGTACTAAACACTACATTTTTAAATCTCGTGAAACTATTTCTCTTTTTAACATCTGGTGTAAGCATTAAATATTTATTCCCACACTCACCACTTGTTGTCGTTGATGTTGTTGTTGAAGTTGATGATGCTGAGGTTGATGATATTATTGTTGGTGTTGATGATGACGTATTTGGTTCTATTTTGAAAAATGGAGTTAACATGAGACAAGAACATTGGATAAGGCTTTGTTAAATATCTAGCATTTCTTACTCCACTAATCTAGTTCATTTTTTGTGGATGACTTCATTTTGACAACGAATACTAATGATTAGCGAACCCCTCAAATTACAATCAGTGAAAAATATCATTCATATGAGCAAGTTTTTTAGAATTAAAAAAGCATAAATATCAAATTCATTCAAATTACTGGAATTCCAGTCTATAAGGAGCTATGATATGTTTCCACTGTTACTAGATGAAAACCTGAAAGTCATATCTGAAATAAACTTACGATATTCTCGAATATTTAATATTGATATTGAAGATTGGTTGAGAAATAAAAAAAATGAATTTGAATAAAATTCAATATAAATTGTACTAATATTTGAACGAAATAGTTGACAAGTTTGATTTGTTGAAAAATAATTTAAAGCAGATATTGAATCATTCACTTTTATCATTTCACATATACATTGATTTTCTGTCACATTGAATAAATTATTATACATATTCCCAGTTATTATATAGCTCTGTACTTTAGCAATAAGAACAGTTACAAACAGAAAATAATGATAAGAAAAATATTAGGAAAAACATCTTATATTCCTATACTTTCTAAAAAATTTTAAAACTGTTTGACTAACTTTTTTTACTATTCTTTTTCTTTTTTTTTCTACAACACTCTTTCTCTTTACTTAAATAATTATTCATTCCAGAAAAAAAGAACGTCATACGTTTTGCAACAGTTTTTGTTTTCTTGTTTATTTAACTATTTAGGGGAATGAATTCGCCATCGTCGGGATATTAACAGAGGAAAGATGTGAACAGTTCTGTTCTTAATTAAATTGTCTTTTTAAAGTGCTTACCAAATATTAAGAAAGGAAAAAAAAAGATGACGATATTAACTAATGACTTGATTTATAAGCTCAATAAACACATGTGTCCGATGAGAAAAAATTGCTTCCGCTTATTTCATATGTAGTCAACGTAGGCATTGACAGCAACAGTGGTAAATATTTGAACATCATTCATAACATATACACTTAACTACATTGTTTTAATCATCTTTCCTTCTATGAATATGGTACTCGCTTCGTTTGGCTCTAAACAAATGCTGTTTCTTTCTTTTTTTTTTCGCCTTTGCATTTTTTCTCTTCATTTTCATCATCGATGTCTTAGCATAGAAGAGAATCGATAGAATGCGATAAAAATGAAAGAAAGATCGTCAATTGTTAATGTTTAGGATGGTTTTTCTTGTCGTTTCTTCATATTCTTCACAATATCATTATTCAAAAACTGTTTTATTGACAGCCATCTTTTTATTTTTGTTGGTACTCTTTCAAATTATAGGTGAAAATAAACTGCCAGTTGCTGATTTAATATGAGTCAGCTTTTTCTTTATGTTGTCATGGAACTTATTTGTACATATTTTCCGATAACAGATTCTCTGATTAATATAATAAAATTTGAATGATAATTGACGCGTTGTTATCCCTAACATAACTATATATTGTTAATATGAAATCTTGAGGGTGTGAGGGTGTGGGTGTTGCTTTTCCTTCTCGTACATACCCACACTCTTAAGATAGTTTATTGAATATTCAGTCTTTTTCATACTTGAAAATTATGTTCAGGTAGTATTAATTTCATAATAAAATAATTAGTAATTGGTAAAAAAAATGTATTATTATATATTCAAACATTGTTTCAAATGTAGAAAAGAAAAAAAAGACCAAAGACAAAAGAATTCTTTTTTTCGTCAATATGGAATTTTTTAATTGAATATGCAAAATAATTATTTGCTAGCAAATTCAAATAGTTAAAATCTAATCAAAACCAATCTAATGCATCAGGCTTAATCCTTGATGAGCTTGCTATAGGTTTATTGATATTTAAATTTATTTTATCATTGATTATAAACTTTATATGTACGATTTTTTAAATCATGAGCAACAATAAACAAATGAAAAGATTTTATTCCGCGAAGAGAAGGTTTTCGTTGTTAATATTGATGTAAAAATTACGACAAAAACAAGTAAAACACAAACATAAAAATATATACTTCAATTTTTTTTTAGTTCTATTTTTCAGATTTAACATGCTCAATAGAAGAATACAATCAATCGTTCATACATAGTATTTAATGAATTCGTTATATTTAGTCAAATAATTAATTTACAAAAAATTTAGAAGTATTCATAATCTGGTTAGAATATGTTTACTTTTTAAAATTCCTATTTGTATAGAGCAGTTAAAGTCAAAATCGATTCATACATGACTGTCAATATTTCATTTGATAGTACATCAAAATGTATATTTAACAAGATTGGAAAAGTTAAAATTGTTAGGAATTCTGAACTTGAATTGACTATCGACTTGTGAATGTCATTGATAGAGCAAAACCACCTCACCTTCACTTGCCTGCCAACTGTAATACACAATGAATTTTTCAATCATTCAAACATACATTCAAATACACTTTTTTTCTATTGTCGAAGCCAAACTTTTGATTAAAATGATGAATTTGTTTATTCAAAACATGAAATTTACATTAGATGTCCGAATCCGTTGAAATGGGCTTCTTATTGATTATTTTCATTGTATAAAACATACATATATACATGTTTTTACTTTATTCACTTCAGATCGAAATCAGCTACCAATCCCGTGATATTATACATAATGGTAGGCGGACAACACTTCGACTCGTTATCAGATCCAGCATCGCCCAACCATGCAAGTCATTCTTCTATCCAGCGGATTGTCTGGGCAGAGGATGATGATAATAATCAGTAAGTACAATATCGATTTCAAGATGTTTATATATCTCATCTTGTAATGACAGAACTGATCAAAAGAAGTCCGTTGGCTGGCATCTGTGTTTGAAATGCTGTGTTATTGGATCATTACTAGCTGGAATAGGTTTAGCTATTGTACTCACATTCTGGTTGACCTCGAAAACAACTGCAACGGAAACATTAAGTATGTCATAATTAAAATTATCGTTTTCATGTTGATTATTTTGTCTTTTTGTTCATCACATGGAAGAAAAAAATAATTGCTCTTCTTAAGTGTATGGCCAATTTCGCCTTCTAAATAGTGATGTTAATAGATAGAATCGAGATCTAAAACTGTGGATCAGTCATACGCTTGTATCTTTTACAACCCATAGGTTATATCGATTTTAACTATAGTTCTTACTTAGTTTTCGACAAATTTCTTGGAAAAAATAACACTTTCAAAATCTTTATTATACAGTTTAATATGTGTTGATTTCCTATTTCCACTGGTGTAAATCGTAGATCTCTATTACATTGCATTCAACAGTTATAAGCATTTTGTCCAACTGTCCTTTTCTAAAAAATTGATAATAGCTGATCAATTGATCTGCATGTGTTAATTGAACGGATAGTTCATCAATTGAATTCAATGACTAAAAGGAACGATTTGTTATCGTTGCACTCAAGATTTTCGACCGATCCATCTTCACCAGTTACCTCGTCCAATTGATAATAGTTTGTGAGCAATATCATAATGAAATCGAACAAAGTATCTTTTAGAGTAAGCAAGTCATCCATTTCTAAGAGAAATATTTGACAAGTGTTGATGATTGGTAAAGATTTATTAAGAAATTTCAATGACAGCTGGAACCATGGTGTTTTATTTTTCGTTCACTAGCTTCAGAGAATAAAAACCTTTTGTTCTGAAATCATAGAAGAATTATCATCTCTTTCAAACTATATTAGTAAGCTGTTGCGATGATATTTGACTTAGTCTAATGCCTTTTTGTTCTTTCAAATATATGATTTTTAATTGTAATTTATGATTTCATGCTTTTTTAGTCTCGACAACATTAACAACAATATCAACAACATCAGCAACAACATCAACATCAACAACATCAACATCGACATCAACATCGACATCAACATCAACATCGACATCAACAACATCAACATCAACATCAACGTCAACATCATCGACATCAACATCGACATCGACATCGACATCAACAACATCAACGTCGACATCGACATCAACAACCGCAATACCAGGTATGGGACGTATAGTTCTCTCGAATAGACAGTAGTACGAACGTAGTTTTTATGTATGAAGGGTGTGGATGTAGGTGTCAGTATAAGACACAGAGATATTCACATCCACACCCTCAGCCATCCATACCCACCCACATTCACATCCAGACGCTCACCCACACCCCACTCCAGCTCTTTCTTCCAAGCTCTCCTACTCTGTAAAACGTCGGCTTCATTATTCCGTTCTAACATCTCGTTTTTTACCGAGTTCCAGATTGAATTAACGATAGCTTTCAGGAAAAAAATATAGAATGCAAAAATTCAAAGTCCATTTAAATCTCATCTCTTCCTAGAGCGAGCAAATAAGATTTAAAAGAAAAACAATGATTATAGGCCAGGGAAGGCCATTTTAATTGTATTTATTCATCTTAAGCCAAATGTTCCAACAACAACAACAACCAGATTCAGCTGGGTCTGATACGCTTCTGGAGAAACTAGTTGAGGGAGTTGTCGAAAGAGTGATTGACAGTGATATTAAAAGGGTTCTTCAGATGATTTATCGAAAGCTTTCGGAATAACTATCGAGAGAAGTGTGGAAAGAGTTGCTGAAGTGGGTTTCGAAACAGTTCTTGAGAAAGTTGTCAGCTTGGTGAGAAGTGTTTTGATCAAAATCGGACTATTTTTAAACATCAAAAATATAATAGACTAAAAACATATTAGTTATTTCTTAACAAAATTTTGGTAGAAGCGTTAGTGAAAACGTTTTAGATTATAATCTCGTTTTAAACTACTCTACGACGAAAACTATTTCATAGAAGATTCTTAGAAATATTTCACATGTAAACCAGATGACTACTACATTTGAATATTCCTTTCTAGTGTGGGTACTTACTGGCAGCATGAACACTGGACGATATCATCACACAGCATCCATATTGGCAAACGGAAATGTCTTAGTGGCTGGTGGATACAATGGTGCCTTTTTGAGTAGTGTAGAATTGTATGATACATCTACTGGAGTCTGGACAACTACTGGCAATATGAACACTATACATGACATTCACACAGCATCTATATTGTCAAACGGAAATGTTCTAGTTGCTGGTGGGCAGGATAGTAGTGGTCCCGCAGTGAGTGGTGCAGAAGTGTACAACCTATCCACTGGAGTCTGGACAACTACTGGCAGTATGAGTACTGCACGCTTTTTTCACACAGCATCCATATTAGGAAATGGAAATGTCTTAGTTACTGGTGGATACGATGGTAGTTTTTATTTGAGTAGTGCAGAAGTGTATAATCCATCTACTGGAGTCTGGACAACTACTGGCAGTATGAGTACTGCACGAGAAGTCCACACAGCTTCCATATTGGCAAATGGAAATGTCCTAGTTACTGGTGGATACGATGGTACTACCGTACTGAGTAGTGCAGAAGTGTATAATCCATCTACTGGAGTCTGGACAACTACTAGCAACATGAACACTGCACGAGAAGTCCACACAGCATCCATATTGGCAAACGGAAATATTTTAGTTGCTGGTGGATTCAATGGTGCCTTTTTGAGTAGTACGGAAGTGTATAATCCATCCACTGGAATCTGGACAACTACTGGCAACATGAACGGTGTACGGGCATATCACACAGCATCTATATTGACAAATGGAAAAGTCTTAGTTGTTAATGGAAAGCATAGTAGTAGTACTTATTTGAGTAGTACAGAACTATATGGATGACGATGATTCAAGTGGAAAGTTCTTTATTAAACTAAAACTTGAAATGTATTAATATATTTAATCTTCGATGCTTTGAAAACACTAATGTGCCATTCGCGCAGCATTCAGTTATTGCTTCTCTCTTTTTCTTTTGCGTGTTATTAATTATCACTTTTGTCTGCTTTTCTCTCTTTTTCATCATTGATATGTATGTCGATCGTTGTCTTACATACGATTCTTTCTTTATGCGTTTCTCTTTTTACATTTCATTCTCAATAACTTATGCGACCTCTTTTTTCGAGATTTATTGTGTTTTTTAATAAATTCTAGAACTTATTTGTTTAATCGGAATTATTGCATTTTCTCGATAAATTTCGGAATTTATCGAATAACTTTGAAAAAAAGAGACAACATATCATCAGTTTATCATCAGTTTCAGAATTGTATTTGATCTGATATAGATTTTCTTCCCATTGGCTTATTGCTTTAAAAAAATTCTTTTCCTTTTCATAATAAATATTGTTTACTATTCTTAATTAACATCAATATATTCTATATTATTTGCCTTTTATTTAATGATACTGTCTTTGAAATGTGATAATAGATAAAGATTTTGAGTTACAGTAGCTGTGTTAAAATTGTCGAAGGATTATCTAAAGGAATAATTAAATATGTATTCCAATAGATATATAAAATAACAATTTTCGACATATAAACGAAAAATGATACAAAAGCATAAAATATTTGCATAAATAGAAAAGTAAGAAGAACATGTAATCAATAATAATTAAATAGTTTTATATATCATTTGTTTTAAATGTTTTGAGTTTTATTCAGTTATTTGAGGTATTTCAATAACAAAATATTTTATTTTATTTTTCCGAATTTTTCTCTTTGTTCGGCTCACGTATTAGTAATATTGGGCGATCGAGTTCTTTTATTTGTTCTTTTTAATTTGGCTGATGGTAGTGAAACATAAGTATTAGTTATTTTTATCCATTTATTATTTATATTATCAAACAAGTTGAATGTTTTGATTTAATACCAGAGGTTTAAATCCATTTGTTTTCACTAGTTAGATTCAATACATCCGTATGTAAATTAGTATTAAAAACAGATAGCAACACAAGCCTATCTTGTTGAGTACTGCCGGTGACAAATTGATAAGCTTTTATAATGAAACAACAAGAGAAGATCCAATAGTGCTCGCATCCATTCAAGACTACTGGTAGTAGACGGGTATCTCTCTCCATCCAGGAAAACGAGCGTTCGCCACATTGTTTATGGATCATATGTAAATCTAGAAGTGTCAAATGATTATAGTTAGAAATTAAAATATTTATCTACCTTGATTAGAGAAAGAAGATATGTTTGCTTTGTACCAACTTCCAAAATGGTTCTCTTAATGAGATCAGCCAGCGTAGAACTTGATATTTCTAAAAATATTTCAACTTGGTATGTTGATTATTAGGTTGTCAACATTATTACGAACTAATCGAATGCGACAGCAACCATCATCATCAACTACAGATAAACAAAAAAAGAGATTATTAGAAAATGGCATCTATTTAAGCACAAAGTAAAAATATATAAATGCAAAATTGATTTCTGCTAAGTAAAATTTATATATACTTAGTAAATAGCTTGGATGTTCAATAAACTGACTGAAATAATGCTCAATTAAAATATTTTCTTAATTCATTTATTAATATATAAGTTAAATATTTAATTATTAGGTTAATCTATTGAATTGATCGATAAAAAAATACATTTAGTGAGTAGAAGACACAAATTAGTTAAGGAAGAAAAGAACTGACAAGTCGTTATTTTTCGTTCGGTTTTTCGAGATCATTTCCTTTTATACACGTCACATATACTCGGATTCTTTCATTTCTTGAGGAATGAGTGTGTGTGAATGTCATATACATTCGCACTTACACCACGACCACCATTATGCCTTTCTTCTCGAACTATATGCATTTTATTGAATTCTCAGACTATAGCAGAATAATAAGAAAAAAAATTGACAACGAGGAATATTTATATGAAATTTCATTCAAGAATAGATCTCATGGTTCTTATAATAATCTAATGGTTTCACCTCAAACAACTATTCATCTACATCCATCATACCCTCACTTTTACTTATTAAATCATTGTTTGATTTATTTGTATCTATTTGGTATTGATAAAACTCTATTTTTTACTGATAAAGGTTGAAATTTTTACAGGTACTTATATCTAATAAAGTGATCACTTCACAATTATTTTTTGGTGATTCCAATATTGACCGTGTGTACATCTATTACATTGATCACTTCAATGGTAGTCATGAATATATCTGACATTTATATTCATATTTACTTTGTCTTTAAAAGAATGTGTATTCAGTTTTACTAATAATAAGATGTTTTTTTATTGACAACTACTGTTCGAATGGTATTTTATTTAGTTAATAATAATTTTACAAAAGCATTTAAGATTAAGTAGTTTGATTACAACATTAAAATTTATAATTCAGTCAAAAAATCAAAATATAGTTATAAAGATTTCAATCAATAAAGTTCAGCACTATTAAGAGCATTATTACCATTATATCCACCAGTAACTAATACTTCTCCATTTCCTAATATGGATGCTGTATGAGTATATCGTGCGACACTCATGATTCCTGTAGTTGTCCAACTACCTGTTGTTAGATCATATAATTCAGCACTACTGAGAAAACCATCATCGTCAGCTCCACCAGTAACTAATAGTTTTCCATTTTCTAATATACATGCTGTATGAACGTATCGTACACCACTCATGTTTCCTGTAATTGTCCAACTACCTATTGTTGGATCATATAATTCAGCACTATTGAGAGAAGTAATATCATTATATCCACCAGTAACTAATACTTTTCCATTTCCTAATATAGATGCTGTATGATCTTGTCGTGCAGAATTCATGTTTCCTGTAATTGTCCAACTTCCTGTTGTTGGATCATATAATTCAGCACTTTTGAGAGAAATAATACCATTATACCCACCAGTAACTA
>CAJNOI010000130.1:201519-215388 GCA_905250115.1 Adineta steineri
CTTTTGAGAGAAATAATACCATTATACCCACCAGTAACTAATACTTTTCCATTTCCTAATATAGATGCTATATGATCTTGTCGTGCAGAACTCATGTTTCTTGTAGTTGTCCAACTACCTGTTGTTGGATCATATAATTCAGCACTAGTGAGAGAAGTAATATCATTATATCCACCAGTAACTAATAATTTCCCATTTCCTGATATAGATGCTGTATGAGAATATCGTGCGACATTCATGCTTCCTGTGATTATCCATCCTAAATAAAGCAGACAAATGAGAAACAAATATTATTCTTTTAAGAATTTTGAATCAGTTATATAGAGAAGTTGTGCATCTGTTGATCATAAACTAAAGGATAAGATGCATTTTGAAACTTTAAATCACGTTAAAATAAATAAGAAGGTTACAAATTTTTTATCTTTAACGAATTAATGGAAAAATTGTCTGCAAGCCGACTAATAATCATGTTTTTTTTGGCATCTGTGTTCTCAAACTCAAAACGAAAAAACAATATGTGTTTTTATAATAGATCTAAATTTCAATGGTGCTCTTGTACTAAGATTATGATATATCTTGATTGAATAATTACTTGAATATATTAGAACTCGATTTAAAAAAATTAATGAAAAAACTATTACTATCGCTCATCGATGATTCAACCTTTGAAGACTGGTGATGCATATATACATTACTCGTCTTGATATAGTTGAGATCTCTGAATGCGAAAAAATTGTCTATTGCTCTGTCTTATACTACTGTACTCTGACACTATTTATCTAAATAAAGAAAATTCAACAGATAAAGCAAAAAATTCTAGACCTAGCCGTCTAAAATATGCACTGCCTAGGCAACTAGCATATTACTGACCTGCTATTGCTGTTGTGCTTGTTGATGTTGATGATGATAACCGTGACGTCGATGATATTGATATGATTGCTGGTAATGTAGACATGAACTGATCTATATTGAAAAAATAAGATTAAAAAGAGATTGAAAGGTGAGACAAAGATTTGCATAAAACTATGCATGTTTTCTTCTACTAGCGATGTGTTTGATTATCAATACATTACGATAAATTTAGATAAGTTCGAATAGCTTACGAATCTTCTTTCTTCTACAATGTTTAGTTATAGCTATATCTGTATTACAATCGTTCAGAACAAAGCTATTATATATTTGTAGTATTTACAATAAACCTACTATATTTCATTGATATTATTGATTGATTAATAAATATCAAAGAAGAATTAAGATTGAATTGAATTAAAATCGAACTAATATTTGAATAAAATAATTGACAAGTTTGGTTTATCGAGAAATAATTTAGTGCAAATATTATTCCATTCGATTTTATCATTTCACATATACACTGATTTTGGGTTATATTCCATAATGATTTATATACGTTACCAATTATTATATTATTCTGTATTTTACCAACAAGAATACAATCACAAGGAGAAAGTAACAATATAAACAAAAATATCCAAAACATGTTTCACTGCCTTACACTTTAAAGTTTTTTCTACGATTGTTTGAATAACTTGTATTATTATTTTCTTTTTTCTTTTTTCTCAATTCTCTAGTTTAATACTTAATCGTAACAAAAAAAAATAGGTGCCGTATATTGTTGGTTAGGCATATGGCGAACAATGCGTATTCATGATTATAATATATGCAAAATGAGCAGCACAACAATAGCAAATCATACTCGGCTGACAGTGAATGAAGTATGACTTTAATTGATATAACCGTTGTCATAGAATTGAAACTAAAATTATAAAATGAAAAGAAAAAAGAAATAGTATTTTTTTTTATATATAATAGCTTCTTTTGATTGTCTCGAGTTTTCTTCAGCCATTATGGAAAATAGAACGCAAGAAAAAAAATATTTTTACGAATTAGCAAATTATTTCACTTGCATGTTCATTAAACACATTTGCATTATCTGTAGATCATTACAGAAACTGGAATACCTTTTCTACTTATATCCTGTTAAATTTTGCTCCAAGAACTCAGCACACTCTCACATTACTCAGTATATATTAAGAATCGAAAAGGATGTAAAACCATATAAATTAATTGAGACGAACTTTTCGTACTATAACGAAGATTTATTTTGATACGTTTAATAGAATAAAAGCTACAGCGTTTCTTACTTACAATGTTGCTGTTCACAATAAAAAGAAATACACATTTTTTTTCCAAATTCCTATATTATAAAATAAATATGTTTGACAATCTACATTTAAGACATCAATGAAAAAACAGTGAGTCATTAAAATTTTGTTAACTATAAACAGAACGTAATAGTTATGCCTATTATATACTATTTTATACTGCTAAAGTACTTATAATAAAAATATTAATTATAGTTTTTATCACGATTCTGTCTTTTTCGTTTTTTTTCTCTTCCAACACGTAATTACAACATCATGTGAAAGCTATGACACAAAACAAATATCTACTCATTTAATCGTAAAATAAAGAACTACGCAGCACACATTTCATCAACAGTCTGCAATATGGCAAATCAAACTGTTGTCAATATCCTTACGTTACCAGTAGAATTTGTCTATCGAATTCTGGATCTTCAATCAGATTTTACAATTATTTGCTCAATGAGAAATGTATGTCAACGGTTCAACAGAATCATAGATAGTTATCATAGATATCAGGTAAATTTTTATCTATTGACTTAAATAAAATATATGTATTATAAAAAAAGTGTTCTGATAATTAGAAAAAATAATTTCTTTTTTTTCTTTTCTTTTTAATTTCATTCAAATATTCCACGTTTCAAACTAGATATGATGTCATAAACATCAACATTTAGATAAGAACGAAAGAAAAGGAACAAAATATTAATATTTGCTTTTTACGTGTATGTGTGTGCCTTCTTACTAAACTAATTTATCTTGTTATAAATAACATCTTCGATATTTCCATGGAAGATACCTTCGACAAATATTCTTCTAAGAGCATCTGTGCCGATGGATACAATTGACGGTAGATGTGGATGGAGAGGGGATTGACTCATAATAATATCTACTTTCTCGTCGAAACACATTACTCACATTAATACTAACAAGATGGAAGATTTCATCAAAGAATACTACTTCTAAAACATTTTTTTCCGAAGTAATTGCACCAAAACAAATTTCATCCTAAACAGACTTTCTCAAAAACAAAAACTCGAGAATAATTCATCTGCTACTCATAATGAGTCTAACATTACGGAAGGAGTTCTGATGCAAAACATATATCGAGTCTTAACAATACTCATTTCACTGATTTAACCCAACTCACACGGATCGACTATACTATCTCTGTATTTGCATGATGTTTTCATCTAGACACTCACCCAACTAAATCTCGGATCTAATCTAATCGGGCATATTGGAGCACAACATTTGGCTGATGCATTACAACACAACATCGTAACTCTCATTCTCTCTCTTTATTCAAATTATGTCTTTATCTCCACTTTCTGATCTAGATCATCACCACACTAGATCTCTCGGTTAATCAAATTGGAGATGTGGGAGCACAATTTTTGAGTGATGCTTTGCAATACAATACGGTAACTCTCATTCTCTTTTTATCTAAGCCATATCTTTATTTTCACTTCTTCAACTAGACCATCATCACACTAAATCTCTCGATCAATGGAATCGGAGATGTAGGAGCACAATCTTTGGGTGATGCACTACAACATAACACTGTAACTCTCATTTCCTTTTTTATCTATACTATACCTTCACTTCCACTTCCTCATCTAGACACTCACCACACTAAATCTCCGATGGAATGAGATCGGAGATGTTGGAGCACAACATTTTGCTAATGCATTAAAATACAACACGGTAATGCTCATTCTCTTTCTATCTATATCATGTTTTTATCTTCACTTTTCATCTAGACACTCACCACACTGGATCTCTCAGGCAATCAAATCAGAGATGTTGGAGCACAATATTTGAGTGATGTATTACAATACAACACGGTAACTCTTTGTATCTATACTAAGTCTTTATCTCCACTTCTTCGTATAGACACTCAAAAAACTATACCTCTGGCGAAATGAGATCGCGAATGACGTGATGCGTGAAATCAATAGGTTACTTGGACGCAATGAAAGAGAAAGAAAATCATAAATGATAATATTTAATGTATTTGGATAGCGAACGAATCGCTACCGATGATCATATGAACATTTTTCGTATTACGCTTTGGGATAATAAAAGAGCTTTCATGGAGCTATTTTGTACCTCTGCAACACGTGCGAAACTATGTTCAGATTCTTTATGACAATACTAAAATACTATAAGTTGTCTTCAGAGACGGTGAAATATAAACATTTTTGTATAACTGTAGCAATATTGAACTATAAGAAATTCTCTTTGACGTTCTTTCAGGTAATACTCGTGAAAAGGATCCCGGTCGATAATATTGAAACAGGAAATTTTTTCTGCAATAATGCGGAGCCGTCAAATGTGTAAGATCAATTGGAGTTGAACTCAGAAAGATTTTGTATTCATTACTGTTGAATCAAATATGATTGAGTAGTACTTTTGCATTTAGTTATACTAGTTCTTTATTTAATTTAATATCATATGGCATGTGTTGAAAGTATTTTTTTGGAATTGTTAAATGGAATCATATGATGATGTTGAGGTAGCTTTGAAGCATACTAATGAAAGAAAGGTAGATACTTCGTTTGCTGTACATGGAATGATTATGTGGAGAATTGTTGAATGAAAAATGAATTGATTGCCAAGTAAGTAGGATAGGTTTTATGAAATAAATAAGTATGACGGATAGCATAACGATAAAACAATTGTATGAAAATATACTGTGATGAATGGCATATTGAATTCTAATATCATGAAAAATCGAAAAAATCAGTAGTTCAAGTTTCTAGAGTTCATATACGTATTATCTAATAAAACTAATAGAAAAACAGTGTGAATGTGATTATACAATAACATAGGGTGTGGGTGACTGAGGGATGTGGGAAGGTGTGATCAATGAGAAGAATACTCACACCCACACCTACACCCACACCCTCAAGAAAAATCTCAAAATACATGGAAACAACTCATTTCTTCCCGTATTCCAGAAAAATGCCCGATTCTTCCAACAAAATCAGTCTTTTTGTTTATTTGTATTAACTGTGACGTCTCAAAATATAATCATAAATGTTATTTTTCATATTACTCCGAAGGAATATGTTTCAGAACTTCCAAGGTAACGAATATAAAGAAAACGGCTCATTTTGTTGGAAAAATCGATCATGTTTCTAACGCATCTTCAGATTTTTCAAGTACAATGGGAGTGTGTATGTGAGCCAATACGGATAAAGAAAACATAAACACCCACACACTTACCCCCAAGGTGGGTGTGAGTGGGTGTGGATATATTCTTTATTCGAAACGACTCACGGTCTCACCAACATCGACACCCATTCTTATCCGCACCCACAATCACACTCTCACCCACCGCCAGGCGTAGATCGAGACCCGCAACCACAGCTTCACCCACCGACATCGCACTCACACCCTAAAACCGACACTCATACAACAGCTTTGACAACCAGTTGATCAACCTTTTGTTGTTACCAATGTCTACTTCCTATGTATTGTTTTGTTTTCTCTCACGAAAAAAACATTTTCACCAAATTGTTTACCAACTGTTTGAATCAAAATGTATGCCTTTTTTCTTTACATTGCAAAATACGTTGAGTTTGATTATGCAAGGCAAGAAAAAAATTCGTAAGAATAAAGAAAATAATCACTAAGGCGCACATAAATGGTTGAGTATTGAAAGTTTGAAGTGCAGTTTTAGCAAACAAAATACTTTTAAAAGAAAGAAAAAAGGAAGAAGAGTGAGAGGCACAGGTAACACACTTTCTTTTCACAAAATAGCCATCATCACAGTTACCGATTTAATACGAAAATGATTACTATGAGTCTCTTACTCTTAGTACTTGTTACTGGAGTAGAATCTATTAACTGTCCAGCTGGTCAGCAGCCGTGTGGTTCGGCTAATTGCTACGATCCAACTATACAGGCCTGTACTAATAGTAGCAGTAGTATTCAATGTATCAATTCATGTAATGGTACCTGCTATTCAAGTTCTCAATACTGTTATAACAATACACTAATTTGTAATAACGGTCAGTCGGTTTGTGACGTGCACCAGAACTCTTTATCATGGGCTACGCTTGGTCTTACGTGTTATGATCCTACTTACTATTGTATCAACAATACTCTCTGTTATTCACACTACACATGTGGAATGCAGTGCATGATTTTTAATTACGCTTGTGCCAATAACCAAACATTCTGTCCAAATTTTTACTTCTGGAATCAAAATGTAGACCTTTGTGGTGCCGAACAGCAGTGCTACGACAATACGGTAAGTATCTGCCTGAACGGAACTACGTTGTGCCCAATCGAGAAATCACAATTGTGTGAATCAAATTGCATGAATCCCAATATAGAACATTGTGTCAATGGAACAATTCAATGTATCAATTCATGTAATGGTATCTGTTATTCAAGTTCCCAATACTGTTATAACAATAGACTGATTTGTAATAACGGTCAGTCGGTTTGTGACGTGCAGCAGAACTCTCTATCATGGGCTACACTTGGTCTTACGTGTTATGATCCTGCTTTCATGACTTGTATCAACAATACTCTCTGTTATTCACGGTACACATGTGGAATACAGTGCATGATTTTTAATTACGCTTGTGCCAATAACCAGACATTTTGCCCAAATTTTCTCTATTGGAATCGAAATGTATACCTTTGTGGCGCCGAACAGCAGTGCTACGACAATACAGTGAATGTGTGCCTTGGAAGTAACGGCACATTATGTCCGATCGGAAGCCAGCTTTGTTCTGGAGTATGTTATAATCCGCAGTTACAATATTGTGTCGATGGTAACAATACTGTCTACTGCTTGGCCAACCCTTCATCAGTAAACTGTCCACTTACCTCTACAATATCTGCTGGGCTGTCATCCACAGTCACAGAAACTACACAACTGAGCTCTAATGGCACTGCTGCTAGAGTAACCAGTTCCACCATTAGAACAACTACGATGTCCACAACTAGAACAAATACGATGTCCACAACTAGAACAAATACGATGTCCACAACTAGAACAACTACAATGTCCACGACAAGAAGCACTGTCTTTAGTGGTGTAACAACATCAACAACAGCAGCTCCCAGTGGTAGCTGTTGTGCAACAGTAAACTGTACATCGAACGCTGATTGTTGCCAACGTAGTCTTGTGGAGTGCCAGTGCTTTCGTCATAGTCAAACCGATACTTATGGTTTATGTATTAATCCAAATGCCACACCAGCATGTGCTAACAACTGTCCAGTACAAGGCAGATGCAAACTGGATTCGGATTGTTGCAAATGTCAATGTGCAGCGGTAACATTCACTGATTCCAGTGGGAATAAAATTACAAGAAAGCAGTGTGTACAACGGTAAAATTTTGCCTTAATGAACAAATAAACCCTATCATTTATTTTGGAATATACTAATCGTGTGTTTTTTTTGATGATTTTTTTCCTCTTCCCACTAACCGCCTTTTGAATTTTCTAATAAATATTTATCTGCCACTATCGAAAAAGGAAAATATATAAAATCTGCTCAGTCAGTCTGAGGTTAAAACTGTTTTGCAGCCTTTCGGAGTTCAACCATTCGAGGGTCAGATTGAAAAGAAACGAAATACGAAGACAGAGCATGTTTCTAAGCAACTACCGGATGTAAATGGCTATAGAGTGTGGGTGTTATACTCAACTTATTTCGACACCCATACTCATGCCTATATCTAGGTATTCTCTTCTCTTTCGATCTTAACAATAACAACTAAAATAGTCATCTTCCAGATAATCATCGAAATTTTGAATATTTTTCATCCGATAATACTTTTTCTTTTCATTATTTTCTAAATTTACAGGAAACAGTTTTTATAATTGATTCTAGACACTAAAGTCTTCGTTTGGTTTTGACTCGTATAACGCAACTTCTCATTTTGCAGAAATGATATCGATGATCTTGATTAAAAATGAATTTATTATAGAAACAATTCGGTGTGATCTGCCAGTAAAATTGTGAAGTACTCGTTTGGGGATGTACATGATGGGTTTAACCTTCTGTATGATACTAGGCTAAATAGATTTTAAAAGGATCTTAGACTCACGAATATGGAGAAAACTTATGAAAGAAGCCTGCTGTACCTTGAGTGTGTGTGTATGAGGGTGGGTGTGGGTGTGGGTGGGTGTGAGTGTGTTATTGTTGTTTTGTTGTAAAAGTAACATCTGCGTATTAATATGAAGGGTTGAAAAAGATCAAAAATATCCATTTGATATAAACTGTTTAATATGAAACTACATAAAAATGGAAATTTTCCATTCAATAATAATTCTATTGAAGACGATCAATAAAATACAATAATGAAATAGAACGACACAATAGCAGAAGGTTGTCAAGTTCTCATGATAATCAATATAACAATGCATATTCAGTAGAAAAGAAAACAAATATATGTATATCGAATATAGTAGTGAATGGACTTTAGCCTTATAAAGTAACAAAAATATGTTCTATGAGACAGTTGCAAGTCATATTTTCTTTAGTTTTATTTTATAAAAATATCCAAAAAAATCTCATCAAGAACAGCTTCATTAAGATGACGTTTAGGTGACGATATCCTTGCGATCCTGTTTCTCTACATGTGTTCGTATGAGTTTGATGTAAAACTATTTTATTTGTAAATAATAATTATCAAATGCCGGTTTTGTGACAAACACAATTTAATTATAAAAGGAACTTCTTCTAGAATTAATATCTCGTCTATTTTCTCGACTGAAGTTAAAGGAGTAAAAAAAGAAAATGAGTTTCAAAAGTAATATTTGAAAAGAGCTAACGGGCGAGAGTGATTATTATTTTTATCGTTGTATTTTGTTTAGTCGTGCTTAAAAAAATAATTCTTTGCTTGTCAACTAAATATTTTTCTTTATTTTTACATCTCACATTAGCATACGTTAACATGGCAATTCCTATTATTCTTCGTTTTTGGCTTCTTCTAATCTTTATGATTCCATCAATTCTAAGTTCTATCTTTTGTCTTTATTATTTTCTTGTTGATCGAACACTTCGCAAAGCTCTTAATAATCATGTGATTATTTTTATTCTTTTTCTATGTCTTTTGTATAACATCACTGACATAATATGGCTCATTCATTATTTTCGTACTAGTTCATCTTTATCATCAACACGAATCTTTTGTCTCATATGGGTATATAGTGATTATGCTTCATATGTATCAATATCATGTCTTACAGCTTGGGCATCTGTTGAACGGCATATTCTTATTTTTCATCAAAATTTAACTGCAACACAAACAAAACGTTTTCTTTTCCATTACTTACCATTAATTATATTTAGTGCTTATCCGTTTATATATTATATTGTTATATTTTTTATTTTGCCATGTAAAACTGTACCTGATTACACAATGCCACGATGTGGTCTTGTTAATTGTGTATATGAAAACGCATCCATTGGACTGTGGGATGGACTAGCAAATAATATCATACCCTCATTTATTATTGTGATATTTAGTTTAGCTCTTATTGGACGTGTATGGTATAATAAATATCGAATGGGTCAACGGTTTCAATGGAGAAATTACAAAAAATTGACAGTTCAATTATTATCGATATCTGTTCTCTATTCTGCTTTTCTTTTTCCACCAATGCTGTTGTACACTGCTTACTCAGCCGGTCTATCATATGATGTAGGTGCTGAGTTCTATTCTTCTAGTTTATTTTTTAGTTACTTTGTTACACTGCTCATTCCTTGCGTATGTATTGTTTCATTACCTGAACTTCGAACAAAACTTTATAAAGTGACTCGAATGTACCGACGAGTGAATCCTATTATTAGCATGAGAATGTTACCAATTTCACGTCTAGGAGATGGTCGAACAGCTAGAGTAGCACCTGTTCTTTCATAGCTATGATTTCGTAAATCAAAATATTTGTTGTTTTGTTTATTTATCAATAAATGTAACTTAATATATATTCTGCAACCAGACATATTATCTATGGGTGTACTTGAAGAAGAGACACTCACACCCTCATTATTTTCAGTTATTACACTTGGTATCATCAAGTCGAAGAGAAAATATTTAAACATAAGATGGATTTAAGAAGTCGTATTGATTGCCGACGATAAATACTTCCAGAAAAGATATAAAGAAAAAACGAAACAAAATAATCACATTGTTGCCACATTACAAAAATTAAACGTAAACCAATTATAGTTAATGTTTGTGTAGATGGTTGAAAAGAATTTATAGTATAAGTAACACCGAATGGTAATGCAAAAATGAGATGAACACTAACTTGAAGTAGTAACATTCGAGCTAATTGCTTTTCAGTACGACGACCATGTCTAACTGTACGAGAAGGTGCTATTCGAGCTGTCTGTTGACGAATATTAGATATAGTCAAAAACCCGAATACAATCAATAATAAAGGTGATAAAATATAATATAAACTAATTTGACTAAAAAGATAAATACTAATCAATATATTAGATTTAACTACACAGATACTGTTTGTTACATCCCAATTATAAATAAATATCATTGGTAACATATATAAAGATAATAGAATGGTACTTATAATGATGATTATATTGACTTTTCGTCGAGCGGATAGAGAACGTCGTGCATAAGATTGTGAACTAGAACAATAACGATCAAATGAAGCTAAATTAAGCATAAGATTTGCTTGAAATGGAATTAGATATAGAAGATAAGTACTAATCTTACAGTTAAATACTCCATTTATCCAATTAATAGAAAAACTACGTAAGATTTGTGTTGGACATAATAAACAACTATAGATAATACTAAAAACTGCATAAGCAAGAAAATAATAAGTACATGGTGATTTACGAAGAGTATGAGAATATAATACACTAATATTAAGTATATTTGTAATAATAGCGAGGACAAAATGAATAGGTTGTATATAGATAGCTATATGAAATACTTGAGCAACAAGATTACTCATAAGTAATATATGTATGAGATAAAGTCTACAATGATAATTTATGTCTAAAATAGTTGAGACAAAAAAAAGAAAATCATTAAAAATGAATGTCTGTATGTATGACGTGACTAGAAAATCTTCACAATTAATCTGTAATAATTATTCCCATCTGCTGATTTAGTCATTCAGTAAATCACACGCTATGAATACAAAAAAATACTCGCATTTTATGAAGTATTTTTTTTTATCCTTTTCATATATGATATTGATGAAGTATTAAGGTGTTTATTCATTAACTTCTACAAGTAAAATACATTTTATTTAGAAAAAATTTCATTGTAGAAGATATTTCTCTCATAAGTTCAAATAAATACATCTTTTGCTCTAATTGCTGGCAACATACTGGTTGGAATGAGAGTAAATTGTTGTATGTCATTCCGCAGTTGACGTCGTCTAGATTTAAAACCATTTGATCTTATTAAGTTGCTAAGTTCTTGACGATAGACTCTTCCAGAGAAAACGTAAAGAAAAAAGGAAACAAAATAATCACATTGTTGCCACATTACCGATATATATCGTATGGCTAATACATTTGGTGTTCGTGTAGATGGTTTTAAGATGTTTATATAGTAGATGATACCAAATGGAAGAATAAGAATAACATGAACAATAATTTGAAATAATAACATTCGAGATAATTGTCTTTCAGTACGACGTCGTCGTATAGATACTGTTAAAAGTTTTGCACGAGCTGATTGTCTACCTATATTTGATATTGTCAAAAACCCAAATATAATCATTAATAAGGGAGCCATTAAATAATAAAGAAATACTTGACTAAATGTATAAATATTACTTATAATATTTATCTGTGGTATACATTTATGATAGATTTCAATCCAATTATAAATAGTTAACATTGGTGACATATAGATTGCAGATAATAAAGTACCTAGGACAATATATATTCTTGCTGTTCGTATTGTACCTCGTGAATGTATTCGACGTGATTTTGAACTTGAACAATAACGATCAAATGACGCTAAGATAAGCATTAAATTTGCTTGAAATGGAATTAAAAATAAAACGTAAAAATGTATTTTACAGCCAATTTTTCCATTTGCCCAATCGATGTAAAAACCACGTAAAAACTGTGTTAAACATGCTAAACAAGTATAAATAATACTTAAGATAGCATAAGCAAGAAAATAATGTGTACATGGTGATTTACGAAGATTACGAGAACATAATATACGTATATTTAAAATATTTGTAACAATAGAAAGAGACAGTTGCACAGGTTGTAAATAAATATTTGCTATGAGCACATTTTCAAGTAATTTACTCATATCTAAAATAAAAGTTTCATATAACATGTTGGAAGAAAGCGTGATTGATTAAGACAAAAAGATAATCAAGCAACGTTTTTTCTATAGAACTATTCCAAATATTTATGAATATAATAGGTTAACTAACTTATTTACTTCTGCTAAATTTAAAAAACGATATGCTGATTTCTTATTCTGTTTCGTGACATAAAAAAAATATAAAAATGAATAAGAAAACCTTTCATCAGTTTATAGACTTATTAATTGATGAGCTTAAAATAAACCTTCTTTCCATTCATAATGATCAAACGATTATATAGTATTGAAATAGAGACTTTAAAAAAGTATTCTAAAACCTTTAATCTATCTAGATGAATATATATTTAATGTGAATTATCAAAATAATTAATAACTAATTCATCGAATGTAAAAAAAAGAGAAATAGAAAGAATAATATATTTAGAAGTTGTTTTTTTTCTTATATCTGCTGGTACGTTTACTTTATAGAAATATTTTTGCATAGTAAATCTACAAGATAAAGTTTTTCTCACTCTAGTCTGTGAAGAATCAAAATTCTTGTCTATTGACATATGACGAAACAAAGAAGGCAATGTAATCAACTATATAAATTATAAAATGATTCCACTTCAATAACAATGATGAACAGAAACGTGGTAGCTATTTATAATAACTAAACTAAATCTAATAAAAATTGATAATCAAAAGAGGCGTCCAGCAAATAACCAAAACACCGGTCACATGACTTTCGAACACACTTTAATGAATATAAATGAAGGTATATTTATCAATATCCATAGAACAAAAGTATTTCTATAAAATATTGATATAGTACAATGTAAATGTCATTGTAATATGACACTAGATAACTGGAGAATGGCTCTTTGACAACCTTTTCTATTTAATCAGATCATTTCTTCTTTCTTCTTATAAGCACATGGTGTTTTTCAATAAAAATAGCATAAACAAAATTTAACTTAGCAGACGCTAATATGTATCAGCATGATACTAATGCCAAAGTATTATATAACTTAACTTTTTAAGCAATAATGCTAAGCCAACACTTATAGCAATATCTCTATTATTCTCATCTGCTAATTAAAACAATATATTACAAAATAAATTAAAAAAAGTCTTTTTATTGTATCATAAAAATTTATTTGTCCTTATATATCTTTTAGTAATCGACCAGATTTTCTTTGTTGTTCAGCAGTACTTTTTTCTGGTTCAGATAACCAAAATAAGTTGTTTTCTAATAAACCAGCTAATACAAAAGCATGACCCATCTTTGGTTTTTCTTTATCAATAACTTCTTCTAAACTATAACCTTGTCCTAAATGATCCCATCCATCAAAATCTAATAATGCCATAGGTCGTTTTTGTTTATCATTCATATCTCCACAACAATATTTTATATAAATATCATT
>CAJNOI010000130.1:215488-247741 GCA_905250115.1 Adineta steineri
ACAGCAAGTGATATTACACGAGATGATGAATTGGATTTATCCGTCAAAGATCTTGGAACAAAATCATTCAAACTTCCTAGTTTAGATGAAGTAATCAATGTACAACGAGTTGTTTTATTTAAATAAATATCTAATTTTTATAGACTGTTAGTTCTCATAATCATCAAAAAGTTCAAGTAAAATTTTAATATTTTTTATAGTTAATCTATTATAGACTATTGTATAGATTCGAGATGCCTGGCCAAATTGGACAAGTATACATGATGATCATCATCGATATAAGAAAAAACGAAATAAGAAAAAGTCAGTATATCCGAACATCAAATATTATTTCTTTAAAAATAACTAATTACTTATCATTTATTGCAGATGTTCATATCCATGTATAATCAAATCGATAATTATTGGTCTTCTTTTACTAATCATATCTGCTATACTATTAGTAGTTCTTTTGACCAGATCAAAAAATCAAACAATAACAATAAGTAAGATTTATCATTCATATGATATAAAAAGAAAGTATTAGTTACCATTGCTACTATGGTTATTGAGTTAGAAATTATTGTCAGTATTATTATTTAATATTAAAATGTCACTGAAGAACACAATATGGTTGTTTCTTTAATTAATTCCAGTCTCTTCGATATAATAGATGACATAGAATTCTTCTAGTTTTTTTAGGCTTCTCTATAATTTAAGATCTTGATTTATTTTACCACTTAACTAAAAATAAGCTTTAATATATCATACTATTTTATTTTAATAGATAGAACAGCTGTATTGCGTTGGAATACTACAGGTGAAACTATAGCAGGCGTCGTAGGACAATTTGGAAATGCCTCGAATCAATTAAATGTACCTTTTGGTTTAACAATGGATTGGTCTAATACATTGTATATTGCTGACTGGTCTAATCATCGTGTTCAGAAGTATTTGAGAAATTCATCTTTTGGTCAAACAGTAGCAGGTCAAGCAACAGGATCATATAATACGACTTCAAGTTTTTTATATTATCCAGGTGATGTAGCTGTTGATTGGAATAGTAATGTTTATGTAGCCGATACATTTAATAACAGAATTCAATTATGGACTAACGGATCATCGTCAGGAATGACAGTAGCCGGCACAGGTTCAATAGGCAATGGAAGTAATGAACTTGCAAGACCGTATGCACTTACACGTGATCCAAATACCGGTACACTTTATATTTCAGACACTTTTAATAATCGTGTAATGTGTTATCTATCTGGTGCATTATCTGGAAGTATAGTAGCTGGTGGTCTTGGAAGTGGAACAAATAATACTCAATTGTCTAGTCCATTTGGTATATATTTTGATTCTTTGTCGAATAGTCTTATAATTGCCAATGGAAATGCTAATAATATTGTTCGTTGGACTCTTGGTGCTTCTAGCTGGACACTTCTAGCTGGTAACGCGAATGGAATGAGTGGTAATACATCAACAGAATTTAATATACCTATGGATGTAACATTAGATCCCATGGGTAATATGTATGTCGTTGAACGATTAAACCATAGAATTCAATTTTTTCCGATGGGTGAAACAATTGGAACAACGATTGCTGGTCTAACAGGTATAAGTGGTAGTAATTCGATGTTACTCAATCAACCTATGTCAGTGACACTCGATAGTCAACTCAATTTATATGTTGCCGATACTTTTAACAGTCGAATACAAAAATTTGTACGTTATTAAAAAAGGAATATTTCTTTAAATATGCTACTTGACCTTTATGTGTTTATTATTTCCTATGCTATCTCGTACAAGTTCCTTCCTTTCATATTTTCTTATACTATCATCAATGAAATCTACAATTTCAATTATTTTCTATTCAACGAAATAGAGAAACATACATATAATACTTTTACATTCAACATAAAAGAATATTTCTGTGATCATCCTTCAATATCTTAGCTTCGAAAAAAGTCTTTTTATTGTATCATAAATATTTATTTGTCTTTAGATATCTTTTAGTAATTGACCACCTTTTCTTAGTTCTTCAGCAGTACTTTTTTCTGGTTCAGATAACCAAAATAAGTTGTTTTCCAGTAAACCAGCTAATACAAAAGCATGACCCATCTTTGGTTTTTCTTTATCAATCACTTCTTCTAAACTATAACCTTGTCCTAAATGATCCCATCCATCAAAATCTAATAATGCCATAGGTCGTTTTTGTTTATCATTCATATCTCCACAACAATATTTTATATAAATATCATTTAGTTTCTTATATGCATCAGTTTGTTCAACATATTTTGCATATAATGGTGCATAGATAGTTTTTCGTGCTTCGATATAACCTAATCTTTTCCCATTCCATAAAGAATAAAGAGGTTTGCCGGCTTTACGTCCAAGTGGAAAACGATGTGGTTTAGAATCATTCCAGCCCTCTTCTGCCCACTTCCAATAGGCTTCTGATGGTGATTCACCATCCTCATCAGTAAATTGTTGATAAACTTTACAAAATTGCCATGCATTTTCCATATTTTTTGCCACATACATTTTTCCATCTTGAGCATTTGGATATAACTCAATAGGTCCTAATAAAAATGGACTAAATTCTAAACACCATTTTTCTTTTGTTGTCGATGTAACATTATGGAGAAGCCAATTTTCTTTTGTTAAACATTGTGGTTTAGGACGTCGCATAGCAAATATTCTTATGTGATTTAATGATGATAAAAGTGATGATAAATGACGATTCTCTTGTGAATGAACATCATCACTAAGATTAGTCTGTTTTGGTTGTTTTACTTGTTTATCTGAAAATGGATTTTTACGTTTTTTTTGTGTTGTTGACGCCATACTTTCTTTTCGTCAAATGATCGTCAGCGAGTTTTGTATTAGTTGACTGTGTGATATTGTAATTACATCATATTATTTGACAGAAAGGCAAGAGTAAAGAGGAAGAGAACGAAAAAGAAAAAAAATACAACGTGACTACGTATATAGTAAATAAACGACAATAATAACAAAAACTAGAATTTTTTTTATTGAATTGCTTGTTTATTAGAAGAATAGAAAAATGTATTTTATTAGGTTTAATCGTTTTTTTAACTTTAATTGAGTTATATTTTTTTAACAAGGAGGATATTTTATCTGTAAATAACTAATTAAAGCTTTAGTTTGTGTTTCTTCAGTCTGTTGTGTAATATTTACAGTTGGATTATTTAATTTAGTATTCTCTTTCATATAGACTGTTGTTGCAACTTTATAAGTGAGACCACTTGTAGCAACATTTACTCCATTGACTAACCATGTAGATCCTTGATCTGTTGTTTCTACACCAATGTAACCAACATATAAACCAGTACCTTTGACTGACATACCATCAGAGAGTACTTGAGCTAGTACATCACCTGGAACAGAAAGAGCAACGATCTTATTTGGAAATGGTAATGTACGTAGTATATCATATTGTGTAATGGTACCTTGAAGTATATCATCGATACGTATGGTACCACCATTAAGAAGTGCAATTGTTGTTCCATATGTTGCTGTTACCTGAAGTAAACCCTCACAAATTGCTTCAGTTAAAAGTGTAACAGAAGTTGTCACCGATTGATATTTACCATCTAATTCGATGCCATCTGGTAAACATGAAACAATTTCTAATGGTTGAAAACCTAATGCTTCGAATCCTTTGATACCTAAGTTAAACCAATAGTTTGCAACCGCTGCTGTGTTCTCTTCTTCAGGTACTTCTGAAGATACTTCAACTAATGTACTATATATACGTAATCGTTTTCTATCAATATTATATGCACAACGATGGACATAAACAGTAAAAGCATTACTATCAGCTTTATATATTGGTATCAATTTATTTCCTCTTCTAATATAAGTATTTTCATGCTCATGTCCACCAAGAATAAAATCGATTTCTGAAATCTCTGATACAAGATCAATATCTGTCGATACATCCAAATGAGTAAGAGCAACAAGGACATCATATGATCCATTTGGAAATGATTTCAAAAATTCTTTTGTATAATTAACTAACGATGATTGATTGATAAAACGAATATAATCACCAGTTCCATCAATTGTATATGCAATGATGAGAATTCGCACATTATCAATCGTAATTATTTTATGTGTAATACTTGATCCAAATGATTGATTAGAACTCTTATCAACTACATTTAAACTTATCCATGTAAATTTTGATTCATTCATTCGAGAAAGTAAATCAGTTTTAGTAAGATCAAATTCATGATTACCAAATGTCATATAATCAAGACCAAGAATATTCATTGTTGCAATCATTTGTTTACCATTTAGTGTTGTACCATTTACTACAGCTGTGCCTAATGCAGACGGTGAAACGAGATCACCAGCAAGAAAAGTGATTGTATTTTTATTTTCATTTAATAATAATTGTCTAATATATGCAACACGAGCTAAACCACCTTTTTGTCCTTGATCAAGTGGTAATAATTCGTAGACATCATTCATATGTAAGAATGTCCATTGAACATATCGACCATCATTAGGTAGAAGAGGTGGAAACCCAATGATACCATTAGCAACTGCATATTGATTAACAGAAGTATTGGTAGAATTAGAAGAAGGTGTGTTTGAATGTGGATAAGATTTTAGCCATAAGGAGCCAAAGATAATAGTTAATATAACGAAACCAAATAATATCGCAGTGAGAACAGTGTAAATAAAACCATGTGGAAAAAGAATGTGACTCCAACGATGATAATCAAAGAATCCCATTGATGAAATACTAAAATACAAATGTATTATTTTTATTTTCAGATGATACAAAAAATTTTAGTATTGTGTGTATAATCACAAATGATATTATGAAAATGAATGATACAAACGATTGTTGTAATAGCACATTATACATGAAAAAAGATTTTTATTTCTTAATCGTGAACTAACACATGTATTACACGGTTATTGTTCATATTCATTTGTCGTCTATAACCAGCTGTATTTTGAGTATTATCGATATTTTTTATTTTTATCTGTTCTTTGTCTCGAGTACAATTGCTTATAGTTGGTAAGATTTATGAAAGAACGATACAAGATTTCTATTGTTAAATATGAACGGATATAACCATTATTATACCCAAAAGAGAATGATTTATTTTATATAAACTATCCAGATGCAGTGTAGTTCAACAAAAGGAGAGAAATCAATATACATAAAAAATGCACAAATGAACGGTATATCATAATCTAAGGAGTATTAAATGATTCACATAGTATATCTTTATAAATTGACTCTTTAGTGTTATACATTGTTATTTATGATTTATTAAGACTATTGATGATCTTATTCATACCAGTTGAAAATATAAAGATGTCTCTATCATGAATAAAATAATCGACCCATTTCCATGGACTATACTAAAGGAAACTGAATTACTTTCGAATATGGTATTGTGACGTTTCGACAAATCAACAGACTTGAAAGCCGAACATAGATTATGTATCTGATAACAAAAATAAAAGAAGTACTTTACAGTGAAAATTTTATAAGAAAAAAAAAGCATTCAGAGAATATTTCTATAGTTTCAATGAGTTATCATGTATTATCTTTTACTTAATTTTTTAGCAATCCTATCTTATTTTTGTCACTTTTAACATGGAGGATATTTAATTTCAAATATTTAATTAGAACTTTTGTTTGGGTTATATTAAATTGTTGTATGATGGTAGCACTATTTAATTTCTAATAAGAATAACTTTTACCACTTGGATTTATCTAAAAAATTAAAGTAAAATACTCTACTATGAAGATCCGAAATAAATCGAGATTAAAGAGAAAAACAAGATTTTTTATCTATTTAGAAACGTGGATATTCTCCATAACGATCTATATTTATTCATAATTCTGAACCAAAAACTTTCGAAAAAATTTAATAAATAGTACTTCATCTTTTTAAAATTTTATTTTACTGTCCGGATAAAGTTGACTTGGCCATCTGTACTGAGCAAAGTCAAGATAAAGTGTTATACCTTGATGTAAATGTAGATTAGATTTTACTTCATCCTCATACACACCCTTAACGATATTTTTATAGAATTGAAAAAAATACTTGTATAAATGAATGAATCTATATTGCTCATTTTGTATAAACTTTACCCGGAATTGAAAATAGATTATTGCTCATTCAGTAGAATCATTATTAAATTTTATTACTACTCATTTAAATTATTTTATTGCTTCATTAAATAAAACTCATTCTTTTGTGTTTGGAGCAGATATTCTGAATTACTTTGATCTTATAACGATGTTTGAAAAAAATGAACCTAAAAATAGCTGGATAATTTGAATCCTTGAACGGTGAGCACGAGAATAATGAAGATATAAAAAGTTCAGGACGAGAACAGTTAACACTGAAAATTTAAGGACATAAAAAAATCAAAGGTAAATACGACGTCTATCATACTTATGTAAAATAAGAGAAATAAAAGCTGATTTTTATCTAGTTTACCCGTATTTTTTCTTAAATAAATAAGTATTAATTGATACTCATGCTTAATGAATGAACAGCGTGTCAAACATTGAGACAACACGATACTTGTTATTTGCCGAGCTAAGAAGTTCAAAAAAGTTAAGAAAATGTCGATTTTCTTACTTAAAACTCGAGAGAAACGCGTTGTGCGATTATCGTAATATGAGTTTATTAAAAATCAAATAATCTGATTACAATCGTGCTATTTTTACCCGATTTTAAATAAAAAGCAACTGATTAACATTAGATATTGTTTCGTTTTCTATACGTAGGTAAGATTAAATAATGTAAACTTTGATGAAATCGCAGTTAGAAAGTAATTAGGAAAGGCATAGTTAATTTAACCTTCTTGTAATTATTAATCTTAATCAAGAGTAACACTATAATTAGTCGTGATTGCGGATGTATAGCAGAATATATTTCTCCTTGACATTTTTAATTATATAACTCGGTAATAATATCAACTTACCGCACAACAAAACAGAAACTACGTCTCAACTACAATAGTTATTCATTAGTTTTTCAGTACTCCATATTCACCTTGGTTTCTTTTGCGTGCTGAGCTTCCCATTTATTCATCGTTTCTGTGCACAACGTTCCGGTTATAGATAAATTTTAGACTAAAGAAAAACAGTCAACTATAGATAGATACATAAGAGTTCACATTTTTTAAATTATTTCTCTTCATTTTCAACACAGATCTCTTATGGTATCATGTTCCAACTATATTATGTATCGAAAGCATCGATCTGATAGTTATTATAATAACTGAAGAGTCAATTTCTTACTTTAATACTTTTATATTAATCTTTTTTTATGATTTGTATACTATTAGATTAATAAAATAAATCTATTTGAAAAAATGATTAATTATGGAAATGGATTGGTTGGTTTTATTCTTACTTTTATTTCACTTATTAATGCTTCATTTGCAGTTATTATTTCTTTTATTGTAATTCTTACAGTTATTTATCATCAATATCATAATCGTTTCAAAAAAGAAGAAAAAATCACTCTCATACTTTCTACTAATATTTATATATTTGTTCTAATATTTATGATAGTACTAATTGAAGTAAATATTGAAACATTAATAGGTGATGTTTATGGAAATAACTTTGATTCATCGTTATGCGTATTCAGAGGATATTTCATTGCTTCGATAGGTTGTGCTGTGTATCATGCTTTTATGACACAGGTAAATATAAAAATTAGAGTAATGAGAAGTTCTACTAGAATCGTTTGAGGAGACATAATAATAAACTAGAGAAGTTTAAAGTTGATTATTTAATTTAGTAGATGTATGATTTAGTCGAAATAGTTTAGTAATAAAGTATTTACTTATAGATTTGTATTTAAGTCATGCATCTATTATAAAAGATTAGGAAAAAGTGATATCAGAATCATTTTTAAAATTTATATATTTATATCTACATCTATAGATAAATATCTAGACAATAAGTTATTTCTGATATTTTAAATAAATCAAGAAATCAATATATGTATTCTGAATTAATTAGTTACAAAATTTGATGTAAAGAAATGTTAGAACAAGTCTGAGATGATGAAAATCGAAAACACCGTATAATTATTATTAGTAATATAGATGAAGTTTAATAAACGAATTTAAACCTACATAGCATATACTACTCAGCTTATTGAATGTATTAGGCAAAATTAAATTAACATTCACTGAGATTCTGTTGCGATAATTTATATAAAAATTTCTACTTCAATCATATATATATATATATAAACATTGCTTTCATCTTTATCTTCAGGGTTTCTTTCATCTTTGTCGCGTCGTCTATGCAAACTATAGATGGCTTCAACTTTATTGGTTCTATATTGTAATCGGTCCTATTCAGTTAGTGATAGGATTTATTCTTATGATGCCTCTTCTCATCTGGAATTATATTATCTATTCTCCTAACAATCATTATTGTTTCATTTCGTATACAAATTTTCACTCAATTCTGTGGATCTCATGTATTATGTATAGTATTCCTCTCATTTGCTTATTGATCATATATATTCGTATTGTCAGATTTATTCGTCAACATGCAAATAATCAAACAGACATAGTGAAGCAAAGACAACATCGACATTTATTGGCTATTCGACGTATGTTCATTAGTATTAGCATATTACTTGCATTAGGTCTACCTGCTGTAGTCTTAGTTATCATGTTTTTTATCACTAATGTAGAGTCTCCATTAGTTCATCGAATCGTATGGATGGGAGCTGAAGTAGGTGGCGCAGTACTAAGTGTGCAAATGGTACTTATGACACCTCAATTAAAGACTATTTTTATAAGCCGAAGGCAACAAAATAGAGTGGTACCTGCTGCACGCCCCCTTCAAATTAGAGTTCCTGCAACTGTTGAATAATTGCATTTTCACGTTATTCTCGAAAGTTAAACTCTTATTTATTTCAAATTCACTTATAAATTTGTTGAAATAATTTAACCTTCTCATAACAATAAATTGAACATTTATAAATATCAATATTGAAACTTTACCTTATCTATTTATTCTATTTATTAAGTCAAATTTTCGACAGTTGAACATTATTTTAACTTTCTTGATTTTAGAATGATTTTAGATTATATTTATTGTTCTCCATAATAGATAGTTATCATTAAAAATTTGAAAAAATTACAACTTATATATTTATTCCAATGATTCTTATATAATGTTGCGTTGTAGCATACTTTTGATCAACTGCATAAAATTATAATTGTCGGAAATGTTCGTTATTATCTTTTATATATAAATTAGACAATAAATTATATTTAGTTCTTTCATGTATGTATTTTTACTTTAAACTCTTCTGTTTGTTTTGCATCGGAATTGTAAAGAACTCTTATTATGATTAATATCTTAAAAGAAGTGAATATTACATATTCTTAAACGATATTTTTGTTGATTCTAATGTTTCAGATTTGTATTCATATAAGTCAGAACAACAATATGATATTAATTAATAAGTACAGTCAAGATAAAAAATATTTATATTAGTTTCATCATGATTTATGCATTCACAATAATACGATTTATCAGTAGATGACAAGAAGAAATTGAGTATCTTCATTTTTTTGCTAAAGAAATAACTTGTTGTTTTTTGTCCAGGATGATGTGGCAATCAGAAGTTTTACACATGAACTAGCTTCTATCTTTATCGCATTAAAATATACTGAACGACTTCATAAAGAAGAAATAACATCATTCAGACATTTAAATTCAACTGTGTAAATGCATAATAGATCTATTTTCATCTAAAACGTTTTTACCAACAATCCTCTTTTATAAAATACACCAAAAATTAGTTTTCGTCTATAAAGTTGCTTAGTTTATAAGCTACACTTGTCTAATATAACGCTAAGAATGTCAATGTGATTAGATATTCGTAACAAATTAATCTTTGTAATTGAAGTTAAGAATATTCTTTTAGCGTAGTATCTATTGCCTTAATCGAACTTATAAGTAAAAAAATAAAAAAAAGAGTTGCTGGAAAAGAAAGAGTAATAACTAATTATATTATTAATTAACATTTTGCATGAATAAATTATCTACATTATCTCTTCATTATCAATAGTAAAATCTTCTTTAATTATATTCTATCTATATTTCTTGTAAGATCATCTCGTTTAAATGTTCATGAATTTTTCTTAGTAACTAACAAATATACTTATAAATCGTCATTAACTTTTAGTGTATTGTAATATATACATTTTTCAGTATGTCATGTACTTATTTATTAAAAAAATAATTTTATGAATGTGTACCGTTATAAGTTTTTAAGGACAATCAAAATTGTCAAACATTTATTTTTACTTGTAAAAGCTCTTCGCTTTTTTTAACATTGTTCGTTGTGGATTTCTCAAGTGTAATGAGCTGAATTAGATGTCTCTATCAGTTTATTTTAGTTTGTCGATTTTTATTTTTTTTTTATTTAATGACGTATATTGACATTAAAAGATGAACTTTTTTACTAAACTAAACTGCAAGTACTTTTCTTTTTGTATTATTCCAGATTGAGCAAAAATATTGTCGTTTGAATCTTATGAAGAATATGAACTAGATTTTTTATGAAGATAACTCTTATATTAAGATTGTACTAGTTTTACAATTATGTATAATGTAAATTTTGTTTTAATAACTTTTAAAAAAGAAAGTAGAAAACATATAAACATTAGGATTGCGCTCTATCATTAACATATCTCTGGTTTAATATTATTGAATTCATAGTTTTATTTTGTCATTGAGTGTGAATTAAGAGAATAGAAATATTCTTTCAAGTTAGTATTTATTTGAGGAATAAAAATACTGAAGATGTATGTAATAAATTTGAAAGAGAATCATCTGATTCAATATGCGATATCTAACTACAATTATCAACAAATTATATTTTATATTTCTTTTCATTTATTTATATCTTTTCTTTTGTTTCTCATAGATTATTGACATACTGTTAGATTAATAAAACAAATTTATTCGCAAAAATGATTAATCATGGAAATGGATTAGTTGGTTATATTCTCACTCTTATTTCACTTATTAGTGCTTCATTTGCATTAATCATTTCTTTTATTGTAATTCTTACAGTTATTTATCATCAATATCATAGTCGCTTGAAAAAAGAAGAAAAAATCACTCTCATACTTTCTACTAATATTTATATATTTTTTTTAATATTTATGATAGTACTAATTGAAGTAAATATTGAAACATTAATAGGTGATGTTTATGGAAATGATTTTGATTCATTATTATGTGTGTTCAAAGGATATTTTATGGCTTCAATATGTTGTACTATATATCATGCTTTTGTGACACAGGTAAATATTGAAAGTAGAGTGATGTTAAGTTCTATTAGAGTCATTCCAGGAGACATAATAATAAACCAGAGAAGTTTGAAGTTGATTGGTTAGTTTAGAAGATGTGTGATTTAGCTGAAATAGTTTAGCAATCAAGTATTTTACTTAGATTTGTATGTGAATGATGCATCTGTTGTAAAAGAACAAGGAAAAGGATTTGTAAACCAATTTGAATATTTTCGATAAGAAAGTAGCTTGTTTTTAATAAAATTTTAATGAATCATGTAGAGATTTGAGAAATTATAGATTTTAGCGCCAGCGTACTCTAGAGAACTGTCTACTCTGGTAAAAACTATTGCTCACATTTCTAGTTTTGCACTTTGTCTGTGCAGTATATATATAGTTACGAGTTTTCATTTTTATAATACATATAACCACTCCAAACTATGTTCACTAGTTGAGTAAACATTATTATTCTCTACGAAGATAAACAAAGTCTTACCCCCAATACTTTTACGTTGTTTTCAACCTCGAATGTAAGGATCTCATGCTCAAGAATGTATTCATTTTACTAATATCATGATATGAGTATGAAAACCAGTTTCTTATTTGGTTATTGTTATCAATTTAAAAGTATAGCCATGTGTTTGAGGTCTTGAATAGAACCACATGAAGGTTGATAATACCTGTTTGAATACTTTTGATTTCCTCTTTATTTCTAGGCTTTCTTTCGTCTTTGTCTTATTGTATATTCAAACCATAGATGGCTCCAACAGTATTGGTTCTATATTATCATCGGGCCTATTCAAGTAGTAATAGCCTTTACTCTTCTGTCTCCTCTTGTCATTTGGCATGATATACACTATTTGCCCAAGGAGCATTATTGTTATATTCCATTCACGAACCTTCGTGATACACTTTGGCTTGTATTCGGTGTCTATAGTATTCCTGTTTCAAGCTTGTCGATCATTTATCTGCGTATTACAATATTTATTCGTCAACAGACAACTAATCAAAGATTAGTAGTGAGACGACGAGTAGATCGAGATATATCAGCCATTCGACGTATAATTTTAAATATTAGTATATTACTTAGCCTTGGACTTCCAACTGTAGCTCTTCTTTTGATGTTAGTTATCACGGGTGTCGAACATCCATTAATCTATCGTACCATGTGGATTGCTGTTGAAGTCGGTGGCGCGATACTAAGTGTCCAAATGGTACTTATGACACCTCAATTAAAGACTATTTTTATAAATCGATGGCTACGAAATAGAGTGGTACCTGCTGCACGCCCCCTTCAAATGAGGGTTACTACAACTGTTGAATAATTGCACTACTATGTATGATTCAAAAATTAAACTCTTATTTATTTCAAATTCACTTGAAAATCTGATGAAATAATTTAACCTTTTCATAATAACAAATTGAACATTTATAAATATCAATATTGAAACTTTACCTTATCTATTTATTCTATTTATTAAGTCAAATTTTCGACAATTGAACATTAATTTAACTTTTTTTTATTTTAGAATGATATTGGATTATATTTTTTTGTTCTCTATAATAGATTGTTAACACTAAAAATTAAAGAATAAAAATATATATATTTATTTCAATGATTCTTATATAATGTTGCGTTGTAGCTTACTTTTGATTAACGACGTAAAATTATAATTGTCGGAAATGTTCTTTATTATCTTTTATATATAAATTAGACAATAAATTATATTTAATTTTCTCATGTATGTATTTCTACTCTAAGTTCCTCTGTTTAAATTATATAAACTTTGAAAAGTAAAAAAAAATGCTATTATTTTACCATGATGCACCGATAAATGATATAATGATTTATCCTTGTTTTTGATCTATGAAAAGATAAAAATCATATTCGTCACGCTCGCATTTACACTCTCCTTCGATCTTATTCAAACGATTTCTTTCATCCCTTGCATATAATAGTGCGTTCAATATAATACGAGTACATTTAAAGTAATGAAATACTTACATTAGTTTTTACAAACTTTAACATTATACTCAAATATTTATTTTTGTAACATTCTAATCTAGCTTTTCTAATTATATGTCTCAAATTCTTTTTTCCAACGACAAAAATCACATTTCATTCGACACCAAGGTAACACAGGTGTCCTTTTTTTTCATTCTTTTCTATAATATTTATAATACAAAAGATAAAAAAAGCAGCATGGGAGCGAAATGCACTTTTTTTCTCTCTCGATAATAAAATGATATTATTCTCAACATTTACCTCCGTGAAAAACAAAAAGTATTTCATTAAACGTATTTATTTCAAATGGCAACCAATAATATTGTTCAAAATGACAACGATAATAATTATACATCTATTAAAGATGACCTTGATTTCGATGATCATGTTATTTTTACTGCGATTAATGAATGGGAAAGACATTCAATCGGAAAAATTCAATTAGCTGCTCAACAAGCTCGAAATGATCTTCATGGATTATTGGATAAAAAACGTCAAGATTTTGCTAATTTATTAATTCAAATGAATGAAAACATAACACCAGATATTAATATTACGAAATTAACAGAAGATGTATATAAACTTCGACAAGATTTATCGAAAATGTCATCATCGATTCATTTAGAACATGATAAAAAGAAATTTCCGATTTATCTTATTAAACTTAATTCAAAAAATAACGATCAAATTCAAGAAGATTTAGTAATCTTATTGATATTATTTTTAGTTTTTGAAAAATTCTTCTTTCATAGGTTGACGAAAATGTAAATGTACCTGGAACAACACCATTAACAGTATCTATGCTTTATAAAATATCACCAGTTGAACAAAAACAAATATTAGGTGAACGACTTTTTGTACTTGTTCAACAAATTGAACCAAAATTTGCAGCGAAAATTACTGGAATGTTTCTTGAATTAGATATAAAATATATTTTGATTTTAATCCAATCCCATCAAGTACTTAAAGATAAAGTTTGTATTGATAATTAAAATTTATTAGAACAATTATTTTCTTATTCTATTATAGATCAAAGAAGCACTTAATGTATTACAAGTTCATCAATATAGACAACGTAATGTTATTAAATCATGATATAGAAATTAGTCAATATAAAACCAAATTTTCAAACAAAAAACTTTGAATAGATTTTTTTTATAAAGATTGAATATTTGTTTAAAAATAATTTAATTTGATTACATCGTTGAAAAAATATGGAATAAATAAGGAGATTAAAACAATGGAAATGTATAGTTTTGATGACGGTTCAAACATGAAAGACAAATTAATAAGAAGACTATCGAATAGAATGCATATGATATTTTAATGAAGATACTTAGACATTTGAGAGAAGGAATTAAGGTACGTTCTTAGGCCCTTATATCGAATGATAAACATCCAGATTTCTAGCTATACCTATTAAAATGTTATAAGTATTTTGCTCATTGATCTTCTCTTAAAATTCTGGTAATAGATTTTTGAGAAAATATTCCCTGAGATTTGTAATATCTCATTAAATTGAAAGTATGCTGCGTATTATATATTCATCATACTATCAAATGAATTGTAACAGTAGAAAAAAAATAATTTTACGTTCTGCATAACAGTCAATCAACGAAAAAAAACATCACGTGCCTCTATTTCTCAAAAGTTGACGTTGAAAAACAAACCAAAGAATGTTGTTTGTATTTGATACTCCCTAATGAAAAGTAACTGTAAACATATATTGACCTTTTCATTCGTTCTCGAAAAAGATGTAGGTAAAAAGAATACATAAAAATAAGTTTATTTTCAAACAGCATAAACATTATGATTCGCAGATTGTTAGTTCTAACAATACTGAAACTAACTCAATGCATTTTATCGTACATATATTTGATAAATAGCCTTCACTTAATGAAGAATCGAAAGAAAATATATATCTTCTTTTTTCGTGAACCATTAGTTTTCTTTAATATCTTGTAATATCATTATGTGAACGATTACGATTTATAAATAGAATATTGTTTATCCTTTTGTATAACATATTGCTAGACTTTATTCACAAGATCGTAACTTCTGATCAATGTTCTACGTGCTGTATATAGAAATGATTTGAATGATCTGCAAGATAAATCTAACAAAAACAATACAAAATAAGAACTTTCGTCGTTCTCTTTGGACATATATAGATAAATATCAAAGAACTAACATTGAAAAAATGAAACAAGAAATGAATTCACAACTCGATAAATTTTTAAAAGAGCTAATTTAATTAAATGAAACTGAAGATTTTGTCAAATAAGATTTAGAATGTCTTAAGAAAAACAATATATTGGCTTAATCAAAATCTGGAGCAATTAACACAAAAGATAGTGCAATTAATGAGTATGTCATATCGAATAGTCTTAAAAGAAAAATATTGCCCGAAAATTATGGTTGCTCTTCAAGATCTTTTCTCTTCATATTCCGTGTTCGAATCAAAAAAGTGGATGTGGGTGTGAGAGTTCGGAGTGCTACTTTTTTTTTATTTTAAAAATAAAGTTAAAATAAAGAATAAAAAAAATATTTTCAAGTGATCGGTAAATAGATAAGTAATTGATATAAAAACAGATAATATTTATCACAGGTGTTTCCTATCACCAGCCACATTCTAATATAGAATAATGCTAGCAAATGAATGTGAGGTATAAAAGGTTTATGGAAAAAGCTTCTCCCTAGAATCTTTTCTAGCCTGTGTCCTTATAATATTTGCCGACCTACTTGGAAAATATAAAAATTTAGATTTTTAACAAAAAAATTTTGTTTATTCTTTATTTTAACTTTATCTTTATTTATAAAGTAAAGATAAAGTAACATTCCTAGTGAAGGTGAGTATGGCTGTTAGAGATGTATGCAGTATTGACATCTACACCGACTCTCAAAATCTACATGCTTTTTTTCTTCAAAAACGAAAAAGAAAGAGTTTTATAAAATGTTGTTTGATATTAGTCATATACAGTATGCAAAGCGAGATGGAGAAAAGTAAATGGCAGACATAAAGATAAATTTTATCTGTCATGTCGAAAAAAACAAGTTAGTTATAAGGCGAGTTAATAAATAAAAAATGGATGTCGATGCAACGAAAAAGTCTTTCTGCGAAAGAAAGATAAAAGTACGATGCTATGTAATCCATGAAGTTATTCAAATACACTCTTTTCAGAGGAGTAAATCTGACGAGAGAATAATATCAATGTATAGATAGACAAAAGCAAAAAGTGATTTAATTTCTCTTTTAGACTATTGTGATGCTGAGTCAAACAATAATGTAAGTATTTATGATATTTTTTCCAAAACCAAAGTTTAAAATCTTGGTTTCTATCGAATATTTGTGATATATGTTAAATTTACTAACTGTGTTAACATTAGATTTTAGATATAACACAATGAGGTATAATTTTGCTTTAATCTATTTCATGCACTTCACATTTTCAATTGCGTTATACATCCCTAATTATAATATACAACATTCTATTATTAATATAATGAAAATACAAGATGATTCATGGCTAAACGGTAAGATGTAATTATTAAGTACATTAATATCATCATAAACTTCATATCCTCTCTTAAGAATCAACAACTATTCAACCAACAGAAATATCAACAGAATTTTCTGAATCAAACATATCAACTGTCATCATCGATCCTACAACTTGGTTACCAACAGATTCAACAGGTACTTTATTTTATATTATAAAACATTATATTAAAAATTATTTTTTTTTTCATAACATCTTGAATAATAATAACACATAATAGGAAGAAAAAAATAAGAAACTTTGATAAAAAGCTTAATCTTTGTTATAAACGAAGTTTATTCTTAGAACAAAATCCTAAAATAAATAACATATAAATTATGGATTCATATTCATATAGAAATTCAAAATAATCCGAAGAGAAATCTACACGAAATTGCTCCATTTAAGATTAAGTTTGTATCAACAATTACATTTAAGATATCTTTACTAAAGAGAAAAGAAACTTGTCGAAATTTTGTTTAGTAAAGTTCATATTATATCTTTTCTATATAAAAATATAACTATAATTTTCACTTTATTTTAGTAAAACCTGCAACGAATCTTTGGTCAAATTTAAAACAACACTTGCCAGCGTTAATTGGAATAGTAGTTGGTATATGTCTTTGCGTTATTTTATCAGTTTGTATCTGTTGCTGTTGTCGTCGACGACGAATAAGAAAAAAAAAACATGGAGCATCATATCGTAAGTATTCCGTTTTAACAAAAGCTAATACATGTGTAACAATTTTACTTGCAAGATATTCCTTTATATCTATTAAGTATAAAGCTAACGTATAAGATAACTGTTTTATTTAATTTTGAATAGTTTTATCATTATAAAATTCGATAATAAATATTCATAATTTAACTTGGTAACTATGTTAGTTGATGACGATGAGTCGATTGAAAGTATATTAATTACAGTAACTCCTATTATATTATTTTTAAAGGTACTCATTCAGATTCTGAGTCAGTTTCTGAAGACGGAATAGAACTACCAACAATTTCTCCGAAAAAGAAAATAAAATCACCAACAATTCCTGCTAAAAAGGTGCGTATCTGCCCACAAATGGCATTAGCAAAAGAATTTGTTGAATCTCTTGACTGGGATAGTGTCCTGTTTGACTCCTCACATGATAAATGTTATTGTAACAATTGTTATCCTGCTACATGGGCAAATGTTACAGATGCTGGCGGTCAAAAATATGTTATTCCTCGTGGATGGGTCCGTATTGGTCTTTATGTTGATGCAGCTACCGTAGGTGTAAATGACATCTGGAATAAATGGATTGTAACGTTTCACGGAACTTCTTTATTAGCCGCAAAATCTATTCTTCATAATCGTCAGTTTTGTTTGCCCGGAGACAAACTCATTGATGGGACTCTATTGGGGATTCGTCCAGGGCATATACCGGATAAAAAGCATATTTATACTTCACCAACGATTGCATATTCAAGTTTGCCAGTGTACAGTGCGAAGTCTGATTTCAATTCCTCAAAGAATTACTGCGCTTATAAAGTTCAAGTCGTTCTTCAATGTCGACAAAAACCAAACACATATAGCGTACAAGGTGAAACTATTGATGCTCGTACGACTCGTCTTTGTCCTTTTATACCTAACAGTGAAGTTGAATATTTCACAGAAATAAGAGGCTCACTTGTTGCTTATGGATTACTTGTGAAATTAATATAATCATACTGCGCTTCCGTCATTGTTTTTTTGTATAACTTTTCGTTTTGATTCTACAAGATATCACAGTAATAAATTCTTGTGTCATCATAATACCTAAACAAACTCATATCAAAATAGTTTTCACTAAATCAGTTGCGGAACGATAAATTTGAACCCTATCTAATTCTAACTAAATCCATACTAACAAGAAAATAAATTGTTGATATTATGACTTTAACTATTTGGGGACCATGATTATTCTTTGATATTTTAGAACACATAGATTGCAATATGAGATTGGTTTTTGGTATAATTTGGATTGTAATTAGGTTATTTTATTGAGATATTCAGCGATGGATAATTAATATAACAAAACTGACTTTCAGAGAAAAAACTCTTCAATCTACAATGTTTGTCAGCAACATTGCTTTCTATATAGGGGCATGTTAGATGATGTTCTGAGTGAGTATTCTTTTTTCTTCCTTCCTTTTCTTTTCTACTATGATGGTATCTGTTGGAGGTCAAGGGAACGAAAAATAAGAAGACTACCGTTTGAAAATATAATAAGGCTTATTGCTCAACATTTTCGCTCACTGATTCAAGATTTTTCAATTGAATATATATCTAGAAGAAGAAGGAGAAGAAAGCGTCATGTCTGCTCTAAGACAAATATATTATACCTTGTTTTGAGCTATATCATACTTTAGAGGATTTCTGAATTTCTGATGAAATCCAGAGAAAAAAACATATCCTCGAAGGGTAAAGTAGATTTGTATAGAAAGTATTTTTCGTTTTACCATATATAAATGAAACTTATAATATATGAATTATTTTAAAACATCAATTTATTATCTATGTTACATCTTATAAATATCGATTCTGAAACCATATATTTAGATTGAATAAAAATAAAAACAGTATATTGATATCAGACATACAAGATTTTGTCAAAATACGCCCATGATGTTTATATTTAGTTTTATGATAGAATTAAGTTCGAAGCAAAAATAAATAGAGAAAATTATTTCTGTACGATAAATTATCTCGCATCATGGATCTTTTGATAGAAAATAGTATTGCAATGAGACGAAAAATATAAACAAAAATTCTAAAAATATAAACCGTACAATTTATACTACATTACCTGTTCAAATAACAAGATTTTATCTATTCTTTTCTGCATCATAAAAAAAGAATATTCAACAATAACAATTCAATACATATTATATTAATTTAAAATAATATATATATTTTGATCAATATTTCCTCCTATCTTGTCAAAATCCATATACATACAATAATAAATATTTTTTATTTCAAATCTAATTACTTTCTTATAAACATGATATGTTAAATTAAGTATCTTACAAACTGATCAATTGATTTATACACTGTCTCCTGAAGCAAAAAGAAAGATAGTTATCATAAAAACAAAACTGTTCTATTAAATATAAACGAACGAACGAGAGAAAAAGAAACGAAATAGACATCTGTTACTATTCGTGTGTACGTCAAAATACGATAACATCCTACTGAAGGTCATCACATGTAAGTTAATTATATGTATTTTTGAGATATATGAAAGCAAAATAACATTCAATATAAACCATATTCAACTAAACGACGAGACATTGACAACATGCAACCTTCAGCTAAGTATGATTATTGTACACTACCAAGGATCAGTGGAAAAACAAATTATCAATCAAAATGGATTGATTTTAATATAATGAAAACGAATAAATATGATTTAGAATATTTATTGGATCGTTCAGCTCGAAAATTACGGTATAAATCTAAACGTACAAAAGAATATGTACATAAATTGAATGATGTTATTATTAAATTAAATGGAATTACTTTTGATACATTAGTAAATATTCCTTCGCATATATTTTATTATTCTATTAGAAATATAATTCGAGATCTTTTACTTGATTGGCATTTTTCATCGGAATTAACGGAAGAAGAAACTTATCTTCTTCGAAATTCTATACTTTTTTTTGATCGTCTTGTTAATATTATTAATGATGTTACAAAATTAACATTATGGTTAATTGAACCATCATTAATTAATTCGTTAGCTGACTGTATGAGTGATATTGATCAACTTCTTTATGATAATAGACAAAAACAAAATTTTAAGCAATTAATACGTCTCTTCGATATATTTAATAATTATTATCAACGATTACCAGTAAAATTTCAAAATGAAGATGGACTTTATGCTTTATTTAAAGGAACCATGGATTGTCTTGTTTCATCAAAATATGAACGAGCTTTTAAAAAATTAAAACCTGATGCTGAATCAATGACAAATGAACAGAAATTTTTTCTTATTAAATGTCCTTCATTTTTTAGTTCTTATCGTGGTAAAAAAACAACAACATTTTTGTTTTTCTTTGAATTTAAATATTTTCTGAATTTTATTTAAAGGTTCACAATCAAGTAAAGTTATAGAACAATTATTAGATACAATGGTACCACGTTATGCATCATTAATTGATAAACATATTCATTCAATAAATGAATGGAAATCTCCTATGATACATGCAGTTCATCATCTTTTATTAACTGTCATTTATGCTCGAGGTTATTATGCACCATATGCTACCGGTCAACCATTACAATGGCTTATTGATCATATTGTTCATATTATTAATGAACCATCATTTATAACTAAAGTTAATGAAAAAGCAACAAATCCTGAAACATTATTAATTCATTCAGCACTTCGTACATTAACTGCATTTGTTCATGAACCTGATTTACTTGTTTATATCAAACAACTTAAAATAACCTCGATATTTCGTTCATTAATTTTATTACCAAATGAATCCATTGTATTACATGCATATGTTATGTTATCTTATACATTAGAAGAAAATGATATAAAAGCATCGGAGAAAGATTCAGGTCGTTTACTTTCAAAAATATTTGATTCATTAAGAAAAAAAACGAAATCACTTTCAGTTTTAAATAAAAATGAAGAAATTACTGAACGTAATATTTCTTTACTTACGGAAGCTTTACAAGGTAAAAGAATTGATTGATTGATAATTTAATATTTATTTATTTTTTCTTCTTATAATAGTTCTTGTTCAACATGATCAAATTAAAACTGAAATATTAAAACAAAATGCTTTACCTTTATTGGTTAATAGTTGTCAACATTTTAATGATCAATCGAAACGTTTAGTACTTGAATCACTTGGTTCAATATCATTTGATGTCGAAGCAGCAAGATTATTACGTGATAATAAACAATTTATTAAATCAATGGAAGATATGCAAAAAACAACTGATGACGGTATAAGAAAAGCAGCAGAAAAAATTGTTTGGAATCTTCAAGGTATTTACATATAAAAAAACAAATCAAGATAAAATATTTTTGTTTTATTTTTAATTTAGAAACTGAAAGAGAAAAAAAACTAGTAAAAGAAAAATTTGAATTCGATTATAAAAAAGAAACTGATTCTAAAATAGAAAAATATCAATATGATATTATGATATCATATTGTCATGCTGATAAAGAACTTGTTTGTAGAATATATGAATTTTTATCTGATAAAGGTTTTAAAATTTGGTTTGATCGAGATAATATATATGGACCAGGTAAATATTTTCCTTTTCATCGATAACATCCTTGTTTGTTTTTTGTTTTGTTAGCAATGCAATCGATGGCTACTGCAGTAGAAAATGCTGAATATGTGATTCTTTGTATGTCGGACTCATATAAACGTAGTGTTTATTGTCAAGCTGAAGCTGAATATGCATTTCGTTGTAAACGACGTTTATTGCCAATTATTGTACGACAAGGTTATCGAGCTGATGGATGGTTAGGTATATTACTTGGTACTCGTATTTATATAGATTTTGGTCGATTAGAATTTAAAACAGGATGTGAATTAATTGTAAAAGAAATTTCATTACAAAGAGAAAATCCATATAGTAATAATGAAATTACAAGTGGATATATGTCAAGTGATGAAAATACACATGATTTTGCATCGGATATAATGCCATTAACAAGAACATTAAGTGAAATGATGGAAAAATCACGTTTACCTGAGGAATATACAACACGTAATACATTAAAAGCAACTTATCGTTCAATATCAATTAATCGATGGACAAGAAAAGATGTACTTGACTTTTTATATGATACAAATCTTCATTATATGATGCCATTATGTGAATTTATGACAGGTTATGGATTAATTAAATTGTTTCGAATATGTCAAACAAAACCAAATCAATTCTATTGTCAATTAAATGAAGAATTAAATGCAAGATTTGGTGGTTTACGTTTACCATTAGGTGTTTTTACCGAATTTCTTAGTGAAATCGATCGATTAATTGATTCAGCATCTATAAAAGATATTGAACAAGATGCATTTGATTCTCGTGCTAGTTTAACATCGAGATCATCATCATTATCACCAACATCAACAATTATTAAACATTATATAAAAACATCAAGGTCAAGTTCATTATTAGAACCATTACAAAAACCAGATTATCCACCTCCTTCTATATCATCACCTGTACAAACTATATCACCAACTCTAACAATAATTCAATCACAACACATTCCTCATGTAACTGAACAAACAAATGATACAACAGAAGCTCTTACTCCATCACTTTTTTCATATGTTGAATCACTTCAAGCAACATTTTCTACTCGTTCGAAATAAATCGAACTCATAAGACATCAATCGCAATCTAGAACAAACAAAAACAATTTATATACTTATCATACGTAGACTGAAGTTTTGTGTAATATGTATTAAATATAAATAAAAGCATCTATTATTTTTATATCCGCATAGGAGCTTCGTGAATCATAGTGATAATAAATAGTATTTTTCTAAGTATAAAATTAATCGTTTTTTTTTTTCATTTGAATTTATTCAACTGTGACGCGATGGAGAACATCAATGTAATTGAACTTGAACAGTGTGAATTGAGAGAGTCATATTACGAGTATATTTATAACATTCAACTGTTTAATTAATCGAATAAATCATACATTAGTTTTCCTTGAAATTGAATAAGAAGAAAAAAAGGTGTATCATCAGATTGCGTTTTATAAAAATCATTTTTTGTTATTATTCATCGGCAAAAAAAACGTGTGTATTTATTTCATGAATAATCACAGAGGTTAATGATCATTATCAAATGACAGGAAAGTATTATTTTTATTCAGTTCTGTTACTGAGTTACCTTCATTAAAAATCTGTGTGTACATTAATAAGATTCACTTTTAAATATGTTTTTAGTTCTTTTTCTACAATGAAAAATTATCTATATAATTCATCTTTAAATCATTTAATCTATATAGTATGCTTTTCAATGATAATTAGATACATAGATATTCGACAGCGATTTTATTGTCTAATAAAGACTTGTTTGTACAAATCGATACAATACGAAAAAAATAGTAAGTTTATCTATTTAGAAACCACCATTGAGATTGAGACCTCCAGCGGCTGCTAGATTTGGATCAACAATTCCGACACCAGGTAAAAATGCACCAGTTGATGGACCAACAAATGTAGTTGATGGGCCAAAATGAACTGTGCCAGGATAAGTATTTGGATTTACCGAAGGTAAATTAGTACCCATTGTAATTACTTCGCTTGAAATTGGAATAACTTCACCAGGAATAACAACTCCACCGGGAACAGCAACGGGAGCTAAAAGTATCAGTAATATATATATGTATACATCTATAAATTTCTTTTTATCAAAAACAAATTCCTTACTTTGATTATAACCACCAGCAAATCCACCAAAAGCACTTCCAGCACCCATATTATAAGCCATTTTTTATAAATATATTATATTGAAGAAAATTGAATATGTAAATGTAAATGTATATGTATTCTCATACAATTCCTGAGTTTATATACTCCTCACTGCTTTGTCACGCATCAATACACAGCGTATTATAAAAATATATATATTTATATTTAACTACAAAAACACACGTGCAACAATACCAAAAATATACTTTTCAAGGACGTTTAGTAGTTTTAATGACGCAATTTACATCATTTACTCAATAAATATCATTAAAAAAAACAAAAATATGGTGAAAGAGTAGAAAATCAAATGAAAAAAGTACATCCTTATTATTCAATCATATATTTCTCATCATTAAATACTCTTTAAACTATACTAACTTCTAATACGTAATATTATATGTAAAATAATAAAAAGTGCAAATATATTATATCTTGAAATAATCTATTTATATTTCAGAAAAAAAAATAATTTTATATAAAATTATACTTTCTGGATTTAGTATACAAAAAAAAATAATCGATATTACTGTTGTGTTAATCTTCGTTTAATATCTTCCAATTCATTTTGTAAACTTAATGTCATTTTTCTCAATTCATTATTTGTACGTATACCGGATTCTTCAATAGCATCACGTAATTCATCAGTTTTTTTAATTAAACGTGTATTTTCTTCATCATTAAATAAACTATCATCACGTGTTGTATCATGATGATAGAAATAACCTGTTTCGGTATGTACTTGTTCAAATATACCCATTGTTGTTGATGATGATGATGATATTGATTGAGGAAAAGCAACTCCTTCACGTCGTGTTAATGGTGCTAATTGAGAAAAATTTGATGGATTAAGATTATGTGGTATATTTATTGGAAATGAACGTATTTCAAGTTTACGTAAATGATATTTTAATGGTATAAGATTGAATTTTTCCCATAAATTCATTATTTTAACATTTTTTGATAATTGTCTTATTATAGTACCAACTGTTTCACAAAATCCACCTAAACGTGCTTGAAAACCTAAAACAACTCCAATACGTGCTCGTAAATGTTCTCGTTTAGCATTTAAACGATATTCTTTTACATCGGCTACAGCTAGACCACCCTAAAATAAAAACAATAAAGATATAACAAACGTTAAAATTTCTTTTACCATTATATTCATCATAACAATAAACATAGTAAATACATAAGCACTATAAAGTATAAGTGCACCTTCAGCACCAGGCATTAATTCATTATTATTCGAAAAAAATGTACTATCCATATCATATTCACCAATAAACATAACTAATAATTTTGGTACAAAATTAAAAAATCGAAATTGTTCCATAATATCTTTACAAATCATATAAAAAGCTAAGATATAACCAATCCAAATCATAAAATAAACAGCAATAAATTTTAAAAATGTAACAAATACAGTTATAAATAAAAGACCATGTTTACCAAATTTTATTCCATTCATAACAACTAATAATAATGATGTCCAAACTGATAATAAACCAATACCACCTGCCATCCATTGAGCTGAACATCGAATACCTGTTTGACGTGTACATTCATTAACATCGACGGAATATATAATTGCACTAACCTATTTACAAAACAAAAGATATCATAGAAATTCGATACGTTAGTTTATAAATCATTAATAACAAAAAATATCAAGCGAAACTATAACCGTAAAATTGTCATATAAATACCAACGTATTCGAAGGTTATTCTCAATAAAAGGCGTATCAGTCTTTATTATTTAAGTAGAATAATATTTAATTTAAACAATTATTTTCAGTTGTTTCGAATAATACTTACATACATATGTAATTCAATAAGATTAATATAAAATCGTCGAAAATATTTTTCTCGTTGTGTTAATATTTGAAAGAGTTCTTTTAATAAAGCAAAACCAGATAAAATAAGTAAAATTAATCGTAAAGCTCGTAATGGTGAATTATCTGTTGCAGGTTTTATTGGATCATTTGTTAATGTTATACATAAATCATAACATGAATAATTAACCATTTTATAATAATTTGTTCCTTGATCGGATGGTGTGGGTGAACCTAATGCAATACCTGTATAAAGTGCAACATATGTTGATTGACAACAAAGTATAAGTAAATAAAGAAAATTTCCAAATAAATTAAATTTTAAATCAACACATAAACGAACTAAACGATGATCATAAACATCTTTACAATCAGCTTTTGCAATTAAAGCTAAAAAGAAATTCTAAGAATTATATATATTCTAAAAAGAATTTTTTTTTATAAATTACTTAATGGATGTTGTTGAAGCCAATTATCTGTTGAAAAATGTTTTGTTCGTCCAAATATACATCTTGTTTTCATCGGTCGAGCATATAAACAATCATCAACAATTGATAAATCAATTCCATGATTACTAACAAATTGTTCTAATATCAATGGTACTAATGGTACACATTCCGGTGTCGTTAACATACGTTGTATAGGTGTTTGATAGAATGATGAAGAATTTGTTTGAACAAATGGTTCATTATAATGTTTTAAAAATTGTTTATATTGATGACGAAAATTATATTGTTCAACTGGTATACGTACACTGATAAATAACCGTACAATATCTTTTTTCTTCAATAATATTGCATACTCTAACTATAAATAGGGAACAAAAAGAAAATTTTATTTAGCAATTTATTATTTCTATATACTATTCAGATTAATCTTAAAATTGACTTTATCATGTTTTGAAAAAAGAATGATTCTCCCATATAAAAATGAGTCATTGCTTGAAAAAAGAAAGAACGATCGAAAATATCTCATAGTTCTTATATAATTTTTTCTAGGTTTTGACACATTTCTATTTTGATATTCTAATAATATGTTGTTTACTAGTCATCGAAGAATAGGAGAAAAAATATTTCACTGATTTTAATTATCTCTTTACTATTCGATATACTTTTTAATATTAATTAATATTTCTTTTTCCCTATTTGATAGTCTATAAAATTCACCTTACCAAATTAAAATATCGACCATTAACATTTACTAATAAATGAATAATATAAGCAAAACGTTTTGGTTGTGTAACAAAAAAAGTTAAAATATCTAACTGTTCTTGATCAATAGCATTTTTCATTGATACAGCATCAATTAATTCTCGCATATCAATATTTGTTTCTAACCATGATGATAAAACAATATGTTTAACACATTTCAATTGACCTTTTTCTATAGCGATATCAAATGGAGTTTTACCAGACCGATTTCTTTCTCTTATTCGACGTAATGCCTATCATCCGATAAAACAAAAATCAAGACAAATATATATATATATATATATGTATTTTTTTATTTACCGTAACTCGATCACTAGTCGAATTAAGTCGTTTAGATAAAGCAATAGCTCGATGTAGAACAACATCATTACAGTGTTCACATGCATAATGAAATGCACTTGAATCATTATTATCACTAGCAATAATTGATCTCGGATCGGATTCCATTAATAATGTAGCTGTTGATGTTGAACCAGCTTCAATAGCTGTTAATAATGGTGTTTGTCCTTTTGCATTCATTAACATACTTGCTTGTGATGTTTCACTAATTAATAAACGCATGATTTCATCATGACCAAGACGAGCAGCTAGATGAAGAAGTGTTTGACCACGTACTTCTTTATATGCATCTGCTGCCATTAAAGCAGCTTGATTATCAATAATCGATACATATCCACCATTTTGTAATGAATTATGTCTTGGTGGAATTGCAATAGATCCTGGTGGTGGTGCTTGAATAACAAGAAGATCAGATCTACGTGTTGATGGACGAAAATAATTTTGATAATTTGTTGTTGCTACAAATGAATTTTGTCTTGAATGACGTTTACGAATAATCTGTGAACCAAAACGATAATTATCTCTTGCTGATGCATTATCATCAAAATCATAATCATCATCACTTAAATCAACTGGAATATCAATTGATGATGGGCCAGCTTGTAAACGTAATGCTCGATTCATTACCGATGGATTAAGTGATGGTGATCGAGAAAGTTTTCGATGTGTATTCGATGTCGCAGTTGAATATGTTGATCTTAATGATGGTGATTTATCCCCATTATCACTCGTATTTTGAGAATCAAATACGAATGTTTGAGGAACAATTAAACTCATTGTAATATTCGATGATTTTCCTTCCCAAAAAATCTATAGCAAAAAATGTGCACGTTTTATCATACAAATTATAACACGTAACGTCTTGATTGTGTTTTTTGTATTTCTATTGAGCATAGGTGAGAAGAAGAAGAAGAAGAATAAGAAAAAAAGAAGAACGCAAAAAGAAAAACGAGCAAACCTTGACGAATACACATCATACCATTAAATAGGTGCAACTGATAAAAACAAAAATATATAAACGATATAACGATTGATTCATCAAATCATGCATTTTTTTAGTATTAGTTTCGTTTTTTCTCTTTTCATTTAGTTACTAATATATGATGAAAATATTTAAGTATAAAATTATTAGATACTATCATTATCATAATCGTATAAAATAAAAGAAATATATAAAACCTTTATTTATTGATTTAATGGTCAATTGTGTTTTTTTTTTAATTTTAAAAACAAAAATAATTGTATTCAAGAAAAAAAATATAATTTATCATTTCGATTCGGTTCATTAGTTTTTTTTTCAAATGTTGACACCTGTTGTTTTATGCTTTGATACACTCCTTTCTTTCTTTCTTTTTCTATCGAAAATTGACGAGTTTGTCTTTGATTTTTTTTAAAACTAAATACCATTTAGATAATAAATCATGAAATTCATTTCGAAATGATTTTGACATAATTATATAAATCCAAAATGAGAGAGAACTATTTAAATAAAGTAAAAACGATCGTGTGAAATAGATAAGAAATATCTCCCATTGTTCATATTCATAATCTGATGATCCTAACTGATCAACTGTTGTGTAAAATACAGATAATGTATATGGAAATGTCAATAATACATAAATCATTATTTCAACTAATAACATTCGTATATAATCTCGATCACGTTTTCGTATGAGATTCATTTTTGATGTTACAGCTAATGGTTGAACACGACTACGAATTTTTTTCAAATTTTTTATAATTAAAAAACTACAAATAATCATTACCAATGGAGGAAGTATACCAGCAAATATTAAAATATAAATTGAATAGAGAAGAGCATAAGAATCAATAAACATGCCACATGTATTAGCTTCAATAGATAATAAAATGGGAATAAATATACATACTAAAAGCCAAAAAATAATAACAATTATAATACATCGATTAGTGATTTGATATTGATTAAAATTTTGAAAACGATGTTGAACATGTGATGAAATATAACGATTAAAACAACTAAGTATCATAAATGATCGCATCATTTGATAAGGTGTATGACGTAAATAAAATTGTAATTTACACATAATTAAAGAAGTTGTAACAGGATCAAGATGATTAAGTGCATAGATAAATGGTATTGTACCAAAATTAAGACAAAAAAAATTACATATTGTCATTGATAGAATATATAATGAACCGGGATTTCGACGATGTATCGAACGAGAAAAAATATTTAAATTAAAAAATAAACCGATATTGCCAAAAGCAAAATATGTTGTCATTCCATAACGTGTTAATACATCTTGAGTAAAACTTAGAGAAGCTCCGATAGCATCCATAATTATTTCAAGAATGAAAATATAACATTGAATTTAATATATATATTCACTAGATAAACATCCGATAATCAAGATATAGATTCTAATTAGATAGAAAAATATTATATTTTTGTTTGTTCAACATACACTAATGAAGTCAATTGTATCTTAACACCTGGAAATTATCTACGTAAAAAAACATGTGTTATTTTTTTCAAAATAAGTGAAGCGTACTAAATACATAAATATATAATATAGAGATTTTCTCAGTGGAAAGTTAAGAAAGTTCAAAGTAGATTGAATATGAAGGAACTATGGCACGTGAAACAAAATAAACAATAAGAATAATTATCGATCTATTCGTATGTGTTGATTTACAAGTAACATAATTATATTTATCTATGATTATACAATTTTAATCACTCATGAACGGGATTTTTATGCTATTATATAAACACAAAAACGAGAGATTATCTTCCAAAAAGAGTAAAAAAAATTAATTTTGATTGATAGTATTTTCGTCATATTAAAATCTCTTTTTATGTTATACATGATAAATACATTGATCTTTTGTTTTTTAGACTGTTACTAAAATGCTTGTATGAATTTATTTCAAAGTATCGAATATTCATACTTCAAAAGAAATCATCCTAATCTGGTGAATAATATTATAAATACTACTGGCATATTAAATGTATTAGAGTTGTAAACATTAATTAATAATATTCAAAAATATTATAAATAATAAATTTGTCATTGTATTTAGAGAAGTGTGGTTTTGAATTTGATTTACATGATTCGTCTTGATGCATACTAAACCAACGAATATTTAAGGTACAGGCGATGCAAAATTCGATTGAAATTTATTTTTGAGGATGAGTGTATGATGAACACAATATTAGAAATTACACTTGTACGCACACCCATCTCTCATCCATTATCCTGCCAAACTTTATGCTTTTTTTATTAGATTGGTCTGAACATTCGTACGCACAAGAGTGCATATTCCATTTATTTGTATTAAAGGACTTTTCTTCAGATAAGATGTTTTTGACAATTTTGATGTACTTGTCTAATATTGAAAAGAATCAAAAAATATCTATTAAACATATGACAGTTCATTCTCATCTCATTAGTATCTTATCAAAAACTGAAGAAAGTGTAATTTTTGTTAAATATCTCAAATATTCAGTATTACCATGTCTTCGTCCACCGATATACTCGTTACAATGCAACTAGTACAAAAGTATTTATATCAATTTGTTAGTCCGGTATTAATGTTTATCGGTACTATTGGTTGTATAATAAATTTAATTATATTTAGTCAAAGGCATCTAAGAAAAAATCCATGTTCAATCTATTTTATCGCATACAATCTTGCTAATTTTGTGTTCATTTATTCGTCATTATTACCTACAATACTGAGTGTAGGATATAACATTGATTATAGTACACGCAATATAGTTTTATGCCGTGTGCGTCTTTACATTACCATTTTATCTAATTTTTTAAGTCCACTTTATTTAGTTTTGGCTTCTGCTGATCGAGTTTTGATAACTTCATCAAATGCTCTTACACGACGACGAAGTACACTTCGTTTTGCTTATATATGTATTGCTTGTGGAACATTATTTTGGACATTGTTGCATGCTCCTGTATTAGTTTTAACAAATATTATACAAGTTGGTCCTAATACATTGATTTGTTATTTCCAATCAAGTGTTTACATTTCTTTTCTAAGTTTCTGTTCACTTTTCAAAGCAACAATTGGACTTTTATTAATGGCAATATTTGGATTATGGTCTATCAAGAATATTCGAAGTCTTCAAAAAGTCCGACCTGCTGCTAGTTTATCTGCAACTGTAACGAAAGTAGACACTGCTCCTCATTCGAATTCATCAAAAGATCGTCAACTTTGTTTTATATTACTTATAGATATCATTATCTATGCATTATTCAGTTTCACATATGCAATCAATCTTATCTATCAACAAATCACACAAAATTACGTTAAAAATACGGAGCGAACACAAATAGAAAGCTTTATTACTAATATATGTCAATTTAGTGGTACTATTCCATTTTGTATTAGTTGTTATGCAAATTTAATCATATCAAAAACTTTTCGAAATGAAATCAAGAAAATACTTTCATGTCAAAAGATTTTTCGCATCCACTGAATTTGAATTATTTATATCTAACTAACATTCGCATATT
>CAJNOI010000130.1:247841-272130 GCA_905250115.1 Adineta steineri
TATATGGTAGATTGAATTGTATGGTAGCAATTTTTATATAGATTTCGTTTTAAACCTACTCATAATTTTCACATGTACGATACAAGTTGATTTTACACATATACGACAAAAAAATTCTTTTATTGATACGACTTTTAAATACATGGAATGCTGATCATTTGACTGTTAAGATACGATGCAACAAACAAATGTTTGTTGATTCTTCACTGTTATCTTATTTTTTAATGCCTGGAAAACTAAATACAATTGATGGAAGCAACTATTCTTTGTTTTTATCTATCACATAATACAGATGGTAGACTTCTCATGAATAAAAATAAAACATCAGGTAATATTTTTTATTATCAAACGTTATTTTAATAATCGACACGATGAAAAGCATTCTAACAAATATTTTCTTGTCTGTTTTTCTTTTTCCATTATATCTTCATGCAATTCAAGTAAGTATAAATAATCTTAAACCACGTTTGGATGTTAATGGTGTAATTATTGATGCACATGATGGTAGTATTCAACAATTTGAAAAAAATGGTCTTTATTACATGCATGCAATGCAATATGGTCTTTGTGAAGAACCACCAAATTATGGATGTGATGGAGTAAGTTACGATATACTCAAGAAGAACTTGCATTTGATTTAGTTTTAGGCTGGAATGCCAAGTAAATGTGGTTTTCAAATGGATCATAATATTAGTATCTGGTCTTCGCCTAATCTAACGTCTGGATCATGGTCATATGTAGGTAATTCAATTAATGTAACTGATCGACCAGCAGGTATTTTTCTTTTTGATTTAATATTTCTTGACAATATGATTATGGTTATTGTAGGTGTTGTTTTTCGGCCACACCTTGTATATAATCCAAAAACTAAATTATATGTTCTATTTTGGAATTATATGAGATGGAATCAGCCTAGTTTATATGCAGTTGGTATAGCTGAAACACCAAAGTAAATGATTTTGTTTGTATGTATAATTCTTTCTTAAATTCCTAATGTATAGTGGACCATTTAAATTAGTTAATCCTGCTCTCAATGTATCTCGAGGTGCTAGTGGAGGTAAGTATTGACTGTGTTTTTTATGGATTAAATTTCTTTATTGAATATTTTAGGTGATTTTGATGTTTTTGTTGATGATGATGGAACTGGTTATATAGTTTATTCTCAAAATTATTATATGAGTATTGAACAATTAACACCTGATTATTATTATTCAACAGGAAAATCCTATATGTTTGATGAATATTTTGTTGAAGCACCCATATTTCTAAAGAAAAATAATATTTATTATGTTTTATTCGGTTGGTGCTGTTGTTATTGTATGCAAGGCAGTGGAGTTTTAGTTCATACATCTAATAATCCAATGGGACCGTATACACTTCAAGTATCAAGATTTTTTGTTTGTTTGTAAAAATAATAACAAAATCTGATTGATTTATAGACTGATGGTGATCTTGCTTGTGTTGCAAAAAGTAATACTATATCAACATCATCCAATGCTTTACCAACACCTAATCAAGGTTGTGAATTTCATAATATAAACACAACATCAATAGCTCGATCTCAGCAAAATTATATTATTAAAGTTACGAATTCAAGTGGTTATACAACATATGTCTGGACAGGAGATAGGTAATAGTTATGGATTTAAGAATCATTCTTTTTTTTTCTTATATAAGATGGCAACAAGCACCCGATGGAATTAAAGGTCATGAACCACAGTTTTGGACTCCATTAACATTTGATGAAAACGGAAAAATTGGCAAAATGAACTGGATTGATGAATTTACTTTAGATGTATGAACTTTTGTAAAATTATCTATTCTTTTAGTTATAGAAAATATTATTTTAATAAATAGATTGAAAGAAACGCTTGAAGAATTGATTTTTCTTGTATTTAAAATTTCAAAAATTATTATTTGCTAGTTTATTTAAAAAATAAAAATAAAAATATAATCTTATATCAACTGTTTCATTTATACTAAAAAAATAGTAATACAATCAACTATATTGATTAAATTTCCTATTAGTAGCCAAAACGTTATGCAGGACTAGTTAATAACTGTTCGTTGGTATCTTTGTATGTATTTAATAATTGTTTTGCAATTGGCGCCCATTTTTGTGCTGTAGAATGTGGTAATTGTAACCAAGTACCTAAACCTCGTAACAATATTCCAACTCTTGCTGCCATTAAATAACCTTCGGGTACTTTTATAACTTCATCTTTTCTTGATAGTTCTTCAAAGAATAACTGTGCATTTTTACCTTCACATGTTTCAGGATCATCACGATCAAATCCAAGACGAGCTAATTTTTCTATAACATATGGATTCATATGACGTGTAACTACACCCATAGAAATGTACTGTTGAACAATTTCTTCTTTTGTTCCCTCTGCTAGTAAAACAATTAATTTAGCTAATTTAAGACGATGAGATAACGAAAGTTCTTGTACTTGACCAAAATCAATTAAACCTTTAAAAGAAAAACAAACTCGATTTATTTTTTCTTGAATATATTTTCTTACCAATTTTTCCATTTTTTAATAGAAAAATATTTCCCGGATGTGGATCAGCATTAAATATTCCATCAAGTAATATTTCTTGTGCATGAACTTCGTTAAGTAAATCAATAATTTCATGTGGATTTATAAAAACACGTTCTTCGTTATATTCTAATGGGAAACGTTTTAACAATGGTACAATAGAATGATTATATATATAAATATATACATTTTTTAAACGATTCACTGTACGTATTAACGATGCATACATATTCACAATAAAAGCGGATGGTGTATATCGTTTTTTTGCTTCACGATGAAGTTCACCGGATAGATATTTTGCCATCATTTCTTGTTCAAATTCTTCTAGAGTTTTTCCTTGTTCAGCTGCCATTCTTGCTTGTTCAATTTTTAGTGCATCAATTAATTTCGTTCCATCTAATTTTTCCATAACTATAACAAATTCTGTTGCCATACCGGGTGTAGGTCGAGGAATAATAATATTAGGAAAACGTGGCATTATATTACGACCTAGAGAGACATAAATTAGTGAATTTTTCTTTACAAATATTGAAAATATACTTACCAATAATATCTAATGCTCTTGCTTCTCTTCTAAAATCGAATTCAATTTGAAATGCTTTTTCAAATTCATCAAACAATGGTGCATGTTCAGGTTGTGCTAATCGAACAAATTTTTTTAAAGTCGAAAAATCTAATCCAAATAATCGTTGTACTTCTGGATATTGTATTTTAATAATAACTGCTTTATTGGATCCTTTTAAACGAGCTTCATGTGCTTGTCCAATAGTTGCAGCACCTACAGCTTTTGGATTAAATTCCGAGAAAATTTCTTCTAATGGTTTATTGAATGCTTGTTCAATCATTTCTCTAGCATATTCACCGGGTTGAGCAGGTACACCATCCTATTTTTTAACAAAATAATAAATAAAATTATTAAAGACTTTTGTAATTTTTTCTTACTTGTAATTGAGCAAATTTTTTTAAATAAGGTTTAGGTATGATATCAGGACGAGTTGAAGCTATTTGTCCTAATTTAATATAAACACCACGTTGATGAAGAATAACATTTAATACATAATCACAATATTTATTATGTAATTTATTCCAAATTTCATCTTCTTCTTCAGGAGATTTTGCGGGAAATAATTTAAAATAAAGTTGTTGATAACGATAATGAAGATAGACTGGTATCATACGAGACCAAAAATAACTTGTTCGACGAATCTTTTCTATTTCTGGACCAGATTCATAGATTGTATAGGAAATAAAACCAGTACCGGTAAGAAGTGTTGTACCGACGGCAAATTTAATTAAACGACGTGGTTGAATAAAAGATCTGACAGATAAGGATCGATGAAGATGAACAAGTGGTAATCTAGGACGGCTCAATACTCGACAAAGTAACATTTTTGAATAGAATACAGATATATTGTGGTTACATCAGCACACTAATGATCAGTTGATGATTCATGCAATGAATAGAGCGACATCATATAACTGGATTGGCTATCTGAATCAACTAGTAACTTAACATTATTGATTCAATTTTAATTTCTTCTAACAATACTGTGCGATTTATTTTGTTTATATACATATATTGTAATTATTTACGATAGATAAAATCATATAATACTGTTTTAATAATGAACTTGATTAATTTTAGTAGGTTTTCATACACTAATTCAAATGATTTAAAATTCTCAATAAATTCATTGCTGATCCTTTGAATCTATTTAAAATATACAATCGATTCAAGAAAATATCAGCATTATCGTTTTTGATAGAGCAGACAATACAATTAGAAATGGCATGAACGAAGTTTATTTCATTAACATAAATATTTTTCATGAATTATTGAAGTCAAATGTAATTATAATTACTAATACTTAGATATTCTCAACTAAAGAATATTTTATTCAATATATTTACTAACATTTAAAATTTTTGATTTATACTATAACAGTGAAATGCTTTGCATGTACAAGAAGAAAACTGCTAGTTATGGATCTCTTTTTTCAAATAACAATTCTACGTATATTCAAATATTTCATTGATATTTACTCTAAGACTATGAAGAATAAAGTCATACACTTGAATAACTGAAGATTATCTCGTCATGTTATTTTTAGATAGGTGTAATCTAGAATAAACAAAATATGATAGTACATCGTGATACAATTCTTCGTGTAAGCATAATATGCATACATATATGAAAATATATTGAATAAAATTTGTCTTCTATCTTAGATTATTGTTTTTGTTCATTTTGTTTTTGTAAGCATGTAAGTCATTTAATTTTAATTGAATAAATTTGCTTCTATTTCATCTAAATTCTATAACTAGGGTATTACTGGCTGATTGGTTGCCTAAATCATATCATATTAATCAAGTTACTATTATAGCACTTGGTGTTTGGGGTATAATACAATATGAAAGTGTGATTCAAGTTGAACTTGTCTGTTTTAAAACTTTCGATTATATACGTTTTACTATTCTCGCTAGATTTTTAGTTAATGTTAATTAAACTTATTTCGATTTTGGTTGATTCAATTGCTATTGGAATGTATTTTCAAATTGGAAAACATGGTATGTTGATGCCATTTTTTTATTTTATTATATTCTATTGATTAATAGCCTATGCTACACAACATCATACCACTTATTTTACTATTAGTGCTTTGTAAGTTCATTTTCTACAATGATTTTTCAAATTTAAAATTGTATTTAAATTTTCTTAGTTTTGCTATATTTCTTTTGGTACTCAAACCAGTAATGCTTTTATTAATAAGTCATGTTCGACAAGAACGTCTAAATAATGCAGTATTTGATTCATGGAGTAAGATAAATTATAATATATATATTCAACATTATCTTCTTTATTTTATATAATAGCACCAACATCAGGATATGCATCAGTCGGTGGAAGATAATTCTTTATTTATCAGTACTTTCTCGTTTTAATAATCTTTTTTCCACAAGATTCTCGCGATATTTGTATTTTCAGTTTTTTTTTAGCATCAATATATCTCATTTAATGATATTAGCCTTATATACATACTATCGTCAATCCTATTGATCTTCTTTCATATGTTATTTTCCTCGCAGTGATAGTTAACTGATATTTATTAAGGTATTTTTTACGTTCTCCTTGTTGCTGTTGGTTCTTTTCTTTTGTATATTTTTTATAATAATAATAATTATTCTTATCGTGATTTACATGTTTTATTTGAATCTTAAATAAAACATTACTGTTCATTATTCGGATATAAAGCCTAGCAATATAGAATAGGATGTTTATTATCAGTTTTCTCATATTTTAGTAGGCATTAATGTCTGTCTAGTTGTTGTATCGATTTGCTTGGTAGATAGATGAAGACTGTCAATTTGGTGCAGAAGTTGAATAACAGTAAACACAAAACAAAGATTAGATTGTTTCTTCTCATGTAACTGGTAGGATATCAGTGGCCCTGTTATCCTTATCTCCATACATATAGATACTAATCAGTTTAGGTGAAAAGAAAATCTTTTAGTACAGTATTTGTTAGTATAAATAATGGTTAAAACTTGATTAAGAATATATAACTACATAAATCTTATATGTTGTTATTTTGATTTTATTGATGAAATAACCTTCTCATTTAGTGATGATTATTTTTGCAAAAATATTTTTAATTAAAATTTTCTTTTTCAGGCTGTTTTTGAAATTACTGTCGTGACATTGACATTTGATAAAAAACGATGGGGTTAAAAAGAACATCTAATAAAAAGAAAAGTATTTATCAAATCTGAATGATGTCAAATATGAAAATGAAAATACATTATCGGTATCTTATTAAGGTGTTAATATAATTCATAATCAATATTACCTGTTGAAAGTTTTTCATTTTTACTTTTTTCATCCAAAGTATCAATACCTTTTTATTTTAGTCCATACAGAAGTAATCTTTTCTAGAATACGATTCTACAACGAGTACTAGACTCACAGAAATTTAGAATAATATGAAATTTTATATGTCATTTGAATTAAACTTTATGACATAGTAGATGTAATTTTCGATTAAGCTTTCATATTATATCTTGCAGCCGCAAAACTTTTGGTTTTAATATAAAAAAAAATCGTCCACCACAAAAATTTCTGGGATATATATGAACAAACATGAATAGAATAAGTTCAGTAGTGTATACAGTGAATACAAGACATTGTTAAATTCGCTATGACATCGAAAATACTAGTTTTTCACATAATTAAAAATTTTTGCTCGTTTTACTTTTCTATATTAAAGCCGAAAGTTTTGCGGGTGTACAATATAATATGAAAACTTAATTAACAAGTACACTCTCCATGGACATAAAGTTTAATTCAAATAAGATATTCTCTTGATAGTCTCAGAATTTTTTGCGTCTACTGTAGATTATTATCAGTTTTTAAAAATCCATCGAAAAAAACAGATCGACTTTAAAATGAATTGTATTTATTTAAACTCGTATTCTCAAATTATGCACTTTATAAATGATTATTAACTTTTTCTTTTTGTAATAAATTAATTTATCAAAATCGTAAGAGAAAGTATTGAAGAAAAAAAATTGTTTAAAATTAAGAAAAAATCACTGTTATATCGATCATGTTTCATTTGATTGCTTCAATCTTTGTTGTTGCATTATTATTGCTGGTTGAATACGTCGATTTTGTCGCAATGATATCGATAACAGTTTCTGTAGTTCAGAATTTAAAAATACAAGTGCTATTGATAAAATCAATAAAGATACGGAATGTATTAACCATTGAATATGATATATTTGTGCAGCTAAATAATTTGTAACTATATAATACATCCATAGAGCAATTGTAGGAGAAGATAAAATAGCAAGTATTGTAACTAAAATTATGATACGACGAAGAACCACAACATCTCTTTGATATGATCGTTCACGATTTTGTTGCATTAATGTACTAGTTCGATGTTTAATATAAAACATGATGTAGCAATAGATTAATCCAATACTACTCATAGGAATAAAAAATAGAATTGTAGATACACTCATTACTGCTTTAAAATTAGTAAAAGGTAATTGACATTGATATAAATTTGATGTATATGTATAATATTGTAAAACTAATGGGTATATTAATAGGAGAAAAACGATAATCCACTGAAGAATAACAATTTGTAATGCAAATTGAAAACTCTGTAATCGTTTATTTTTATAAAAAACAATACTAAATAAACGAAAACATGCTTTTAGTAAACATGAAAAATACAATGAACCAGTTCCAACATCAAGAAGATATATACGTCCATAACACCACCAATTATTAACAACAGTATTTTCATGTAAAAGACCATAGAGATTATATGCATACATATCAAGCAAAGTCAAACAACTGAGTATAATAGCTAAATATGTATTACAAATAAGAATACTTGAAGTATTTATTGGATATTGACGACGATGATAGAACATCAAGGAAAGTATTCCAATCGATGTTATACTTCCAATAGATACTAATATTAAAATGATGATATCCATGATGAGATAAACATTGGTAGTCATGTTGTTTGGCACTGTGTAACAGAAACTAAGAATAAATGGTGCACTGATTTATAAAATAAATTTCTTTTCAAACGTTTTCTCTTGTGCGTAAATAATGTGCTGTATTAGATAGACATCAGAAGCAACAAAAGTAATTTTTTTTCTGATTTTGATTCACATGAATATTCTCATTTACTTATGCCATAAGCAGAAATTATAATAGTGTTGCATGTTTCTTATAGAATTTGCACTATGGCGTATGTGAAAATTTAGAAACTACGTAGGATATTATTTTATACGTAACTAAGGCTATATAAAAATATGTCTGCGCCATTGAACAACTATTAAATCTTTGAGTTCCGGCAGTATAATGCACGTCCTGATTCTGTTATATGATAAAGATGCCTCTAGTATATTTTTGAATTGTTTAAAATATCTTTTTTTCTTACTTTTCTGCTTGTCAGTATGACATATCTATGTTATCTGTTTTTCTTCGTTCTATATGAGGATCCATATTTTCTTCTACACTGACATATTTCAATGCAATTACTTTATTTCCATCTTTCAAATATGATACTACTTTCTATCTGATTTTCAGTTTGAAATAATTAGAAGAGTTTTGACAAAGAATGACTACTATTGGAAGACTATCTACAAGAGATTCTTTCACTCATCTGGTCGTTTGATATTTTTGTTCATTTATTTCACAATATCCGACGTGATTCATGATATGTTTAGCTCTAATTGTAATGCACCTCTATGTATTGTTGATTGCTTTAAGGACTATACCATACAAAAATAAAGATCATGTTATGAGAGTTTCAAAATTTTACAAAAAACAACTCGAGATTCAAAGGGTTAAATTACAGTTTCGATCAATTTATGAATCTATCGAATTGAAATATCTATTATCAGTACAAATTTGTATATCATATATTTCGTGTACATTTAAAAATTTATACAATATAGATCAGAAGATTGTAATTAACAAGAATGGTGTATAGATGTAGTCAAACCTATTATTCAACTTGTTTAAAAATATAAACGACTCTATAGATCGTTAATCTGAATAAAATAATATATATCGTTTTTCTATGTTTGAAATTATTGCATATATACTCAGTTGAAATTTTATTCAGAATAGTAGATATCTTTCATTCAACAATTTTTGTTGTATCGATGAAACAGAAGCAAAAAATATTTTTTTATTTTGTTCGATCATACTGGTGAATCATTCGAATAAGCTCTTTACTATGTTAATATTGACATTAATATTTATCTTCCTTCTCTCTTGTGAATACAGCAGCTACGAAAAAAATTCAGGTTATAATTTCAAACAGAAAAATATGACTACGTTCATACAATTATTCTACAATTTTATGTTCAATAATAAACCATATATGTACTATTCATGTTTTTTACACCATTTATTCAGTAAATATAATAAATACATCAATAAAAAATTTTATATAGTCTCTCTTAAAATAAAACCGCTAATAACACTGTATGTGGGTAATAAAAAAGAATTAATCATTTTTATACGCCATTTATATATATATATACATCAGTTCTGTTCGAAGTATTGTTTTACTGCGTTATCAAATACCATGTTGACAAAAATATTTAACCTTGTGTGCAATAGTTTTGCGTTCTTCCTCACACATAAATGTTATCTTTTTTTTAACAACATATTTCACTTATGTAAAAAAAATAGTCGTCAACGTGATATCAATATATTATAAAGATGCGATTGTTGATTATTTTTTTGTTGTTCACTGTTGTTCGAGCACAACAACAATATCCATGTTCATGTTCATGTTGTAATGGTGCATCATGTATTCCTAATGTGTTATCTACAGTATATGCACTATCTTGTACAACAGAAGCATGTCTCGTACAATGTCGGGCTTCATATCCTACAATATGTCAAGCAACTCCTCCTTATGGTCAAATTATAGCACAATGTACGTCAAGTATTGCTCAACAATATAGTTGTCAATGCAATTGCTGCAACACCGGTTCTGCTTCTTGTTCACCTTCTTATGTCGGTACCAGTGTTGCATATACATGTGCATCAGGTTCATGTAGTATTTCATGTGCCCAGCAATATCCAAGTCAATGTATATCTAATCAAAATGGACAAACGCAAGGTCTATGTATGGGTCCTATAACTACTACAACAACAACAACAACTGTTGGTCCTTGGTTAGGTAATACTTGTTCATGTATGTGTTGCCAGAGCGGTTCTGGCTGTACACCAACATATGTTGGTATAACATCCGCATCTCAATGTTTATCAACAGCTTGTAATCAAGCGTGTCAAATTCGATACCCATCAGTATGTCCATCGTTATATATTCTCGGTCAAACAATTGGTACATGTACAAGTAGTACTACGAGTGGAACTACACAATGTGCATGTAATTGTTGTGGAACAACTGGATGTTTTAATTATACTATACGAACAAATGAAGGTTGTACAGCATGCAATTCATTGTGTCAATCACAATCACAATCACAATGTCCAAATACTTTTCAAGTAACTCACACATGCTCTCTTAATAATGCAAAGACTTTTCATCCTTGGATAATTTTTATATTATCAATTATTTTTTTTAATTTTTTTGTTATAACTGATTTTATATAATGTATTTTTATTTTACATTTATATTCAAATAGAAAATACATCATTTTTTCAGATTTTAATTAATAAACGAAAAATATATTGTTTAATTGCAAAGGATGAATATTAAACGAAAAGTTGTATTACATAGATGTTGTATAATAGAATAGCAAGTGAACAATGACTAATTTTTATAAAACTTACGATAGTATTTTTATTATAGTAAAATTATCTTCTTAAGTTAAATAATCAAACATGAGTAAATAAATTCTAACGTAATAAATTTAAATACAAAAAATAGTATCAATATATTTGAAGATATGAAAAAAATAAATCAAATTTAATATTTAAATAATTTAATCGAATCCGTTGATGAACGCCTCCGTTCTTTTTGTTTATCTATTGTTTTTGATAAAATACTATCTTTTGTTTTGCATGTATCTGAAATTGAATCTTTTATACTAGTAAATGATGATCGTTGTTCTTGTATTTTATCATGTTTTTTGATAGATTTTGTATTAATACAATGACTAAAATACATCAAAATGAAATAACTCACGCCAATACATAACGTAATCAATAATAAATATATAATTAGAGAGATAAAAAACACATTGCGATTAGATATATTGTGTTTTTTAGTAGTATTTATAACTGATACATGAGTATGATCTGTTGTAGTCGGCAAGTAGGTAGTTATATTTTCTAATATTCGTGTTTTTTCAATATCACTGAGTATAGATACATTGAAAATGAATGCTGTTGTCTGTGTATATTGAATAATTTCAGTTGTTAATATAATTTCATCAGAAGGTTCTGCTTGATCCACAAAATGTTCTCTGTTTTGCCGTCCGCGAGAAATAAAATTTCGTTTCCTGTTGAAGATTTTGTGAACCATATGACTTGAAAGTTTAATAAAGATATATTTATAGAATAGAAATTCAATGATTATTACATAATAATAATGAAAATAAATCGATTGAATTATTATTATTTTAATTGTGCTAGGCAACAAAAATTATTTCGACTTTTTTTATATTCGAATTTCAACTTATTTACATTCATCATGTACAAAGCAATTTAAATCGCAGATTTTTATAGTTGTGTTATTGCATAACTTTATTTCAACGAGTATACAATACTTATCCAATGATGTAAATTTTTGATTATTTATTTGTTTCTATATTATTATCTTGCAGCATTCTTCTCTTTTTATGAGATAAATTTTTTCAAGTACTACTTATTGTTTGTAATTGAAAATATATTTAGATGTGCAAGGTAGGTAAGACTTAGAGGCCTGCACGGAGTCATTTTCGGAGTTGCCGTCGTAGTCAGATAAATTTTAGGTTAATAATTCAGCTTTAATGTTAAAGTATATTGAAGTTCATAGATTTATCGCCCGACATTTTCTCTACAAGATGATTTATTTTGAAGGATCGGCAGACGTCTTAGCGAGCCTCCCAAAGCAAAATAAAATACAGAAAAAGTCGGAGTCGAAAATGACTCCAACTTTTCTTTTGTGTTGGCGAGGTTCAACAAAGTATCTACCTATCCTTCGAAATACATCATTTCGTAGAGAAAATGTCGGGCAACAAAACTACGAAATTTATTTGGCTCCGACGGCGACTCCGAAAATGACTCTGTGCAGGTCTCTATTAAGACTCTATCTTTTCAATATGAGTGAACCATAAAGATTTACGAAAAATTTATTACTGGATGTTTCTCATACTACATAGTATTCGCTAAAAATTCAATTTTATTAAATAATCATTTTTCAAACGATCTCTTTTTTTTAGTTTCTGAACATCTGCATCAAATTTATCATTCGTTTTCTAATTGTGAATAGGGCATTTAATTTGTCTTGCAAAAATAACGCAATAAGACGATTTTATTTTTATCGTATTTTGATATAAATCTATTTTAATTATCTATGATTTAATAAAATCAAATCATTTATTCTACGACAGTTAAAAACGACTTAATTCAGTACATTTTTGTTGACAATATAATATATAGATATCTTAATTATTCTGCTGACGTCAATTCTGACGGTTATATTTAATATCTATCACGCAAATCTCTTAGATAATATTCTTATTATTAATAATTATTAGATAAAATAAGATTTTTATTTATATAATAATACAAAATGCACTTTTTAAAATTGATGGTGATGGTTGATTTTTTTTCTCAATATTCATTGATGATGATGATGACGATGGAAATTTTGATTCATTACTTGGACTAGTTACTAATAGTTTATGTGTATTTATTGCTGCCTGATTAATATTCGACTCTTCATTTGTATTTAATGGTACTGAATGAATAATATCTTTTAATTCAAAAATTTCATTTTGAATATTTTTAACATCAGCATGTTCGGAACCATAATTTGATTGTAGGATATTTAAACTTTGATGAAAATAATGTAAAGCTTCATTTGACTTATTCATAGCACGATAAAGTCGTGCTAAACCTCGTAATGTATACGCAATATCATTATGATTTGATGATAAAGTTGATCGACGAATATTCAGTAGTTTCATTTGACAAATTAATGCACGATCAAACATTCGACATTTCCAATAGAAATTTGTCATTGGTGAAAGACATGTTTGTAATATTTCTTCATTTTTTTTATTTTCAAGAATTGTTAATGCTTGTTGATAATGTTGATCAGCTTGTTTTGGATTTTCATCTTCATATATAGTTGCTATTAATACGAATATATGAGCTATACGTGGATGATTTTCATAATCATTACCAAGAATATGTTTTAAATGTAAAAGTTTTTCTTGACATAATTCCATTGCTTTATTTGATTGATCGGTTTTTTTTAATAGATTTACTATTAAATCAAAATGTATTATAAGATTTTTATGATTTAATGGTAAACAATGTTCTTCAATTTGTAATTGTTGAAAAAAATTATTTAATGCTAAATCTAATTTATTCATTTTTTCATAGATATTTCCAATATCACCATAACATATAGCAGTATCAGGATAATTTATATTATGCAAACAATGTTGACGTATTTCAAGTGTACGATTAAAATAATTCAAAGCATTTTGCCAATCTTGTTTATCTCGATAAATCAAGCCAATATTTCGAATTGTAATTGCTTTATCTAAAGAATCATTTGAATTATTATTTTCTTGAATAGATAAAGCTTGTTGATAATAATTAAGCGCTTGATTAAGATCATTTTTATCATGATAAATTTCTCCAATATTATTCAATGAATTTGCAAGTAATAAATGATCTTTTGAAAGAATATCATGTCGTATATCATAAGCTAAATTAAGATAAGTAAGTGCAGTATCATAATCATTTTTATCTTTATATGCTAAACCTAAATTCGATATTGTATTAGCTCGATAAAATTGATTTTTATTTTTTGAACATTTTGTTTCATAAATATATAATGATTGTCCATAGAATTCAATAGCTCGATCATAATTACCCATATGTTTATAAACAATTCCAATATTATTTAATAATAAAGCAATACGTGTATGATCAATAGTTAATTGTTTTTGACATATTTTTAAAGCATGTTGATATTTATTTAATGCTAAACTATATTCTTTTAATTCATCATAAATATTTCCTAATTCAAAATAAATTTCTGACATATGAATATATTCATTTGAGAATGATTTTGATAAAATTTGAAAATAAGTTTTTCCTTGATTTATTTCTTTAAGATTATTCCATAGTAAATGTCCAAAATAAATTATTGAATTTTGATAATTCATTTCATTTTCAATCCATTTAAAATATTCATTAATATGTTTTGTTCCATCATGATTTGTTATTAATTTGATTTCCCATAGATTATTTATTGTATTATATTCTATAGAGTCAATTTTAAATATTGAATTTATATTTAATAAAATATTTTGTTCACCATTCAATGATGATGATAGATCAGCTAAAAGATTTGTTTGAATAGAAAAATCAATATGAATTTCGAAAAGAATATTTTCTTTTGTTGTAAAATGTTGTTGAAAAAAAGCTAATGAATAATTTTTATTACGTGTTGTTAATATAAAATTATTTATTGAAATAAAACAACCAATATTTTTTTTTAATTCTTCAATTTCATCATTTGACATAAATTGTGCTCGATAAACAATTAAATATTTTTCGTTTTTTATTATTTCACATTCTTTTTCAATTTCTAAACATATATCAATAAGAAAATATTGAAATGAATATAAATATTCAATATCATGAATATATAATGCACGATTTAAAAATCGATATAAAAAACATTCTTTTGTATACCATTGTATAGCTTGTTGTGCTGTATAACTTTGACGAAATGATATAATTGTATCTAATTCATAATTATTCATTCGATAATATTGTAAACATTTATTTAATATTTCATCACGTTTATATTCATTATGTGGAATTTGTTTAAGAATATTTATTAACATTTGATACCAACGAAATAAAGCTGATTCGTGTGTTAAATTTTGTATTTTAGGATTAAATAAACTATAAATAAATATTTGTTTTTCAATTAATAAAATATTTTCTTTAATTGAATTGAATAGATCATTTTGATTCGTATATATATCAATTATTTTTGGATATTTTAATTTGAATTCTAATTCATTTATTATCTGTTTATCATCATAAATAAATATTGCAAGAATTGATTGTAAAGAATAAATTGAATTGAATATATCGGTTAATAATATATTTGAAATAATTAAAAATATTTCTTCATTGGAATTTAATTGAAGAAAATCAATACATAATTGAATATCTGTATAAAACTGTATAGCTGGATTGATTTCAAATAATTTTGTTTGTATTTCAATACTGGGTTCAAATTTATCCAAATAAATTAATCGAATATTTTCTCTATTTACTGTTATTTCATTTAAATAACGATTGATATTTTTAGCCATAGTTGTAAAAGATATTTTAAAAATTTAACAGAGCATGAGTATAATTATAGTATATAATAATGCCACTTTTTTTTCAGAAAGAAAATTCTCTTTTTTTTATTACGAAGGTCACGCACAGGAGATAAAAAGAGGAAGGGAGAGAAAGAGAAGACGACGTTGTTTTCTTATGTCAATCTAGCAAATATTCATCTATGGAATCAAAGATTAGATTAAAATAATCTACTTTAAGAAATGAATACGACTCAATAAAAATTATTTTAGTTGAATATGTTTTTTGAGGACAAAAAAAAAAGATCTATTTTTTTTTATAGAATCACTGCATTAGCATTGAATCAATAATTATATATGTATACACATCTCATATTATAATAATGTATACAGGAAGTCATTTTATTTTTTCGAAGTGAAAATGATCTGAAAAACATAATTATATTTCAACAAAGATGATATATTAGTCGGCAAGACAAAATTTATCTTTCATAGATTTTTATTTCAGTTTTTCTTACAATAAAAAAATTGTAATATATCATGTAAAGATATTATTCTAATTATAGAAAAAGCATAGACCTGAATTCCGACTTATAAATAACACAGAAATATATGATCTCGGTCAGATTTAAAAATTATTTTTATATATTTGATTGAGTAAGATGATGTTATTTTTAAGAAAATACATAATGTTTACAAATATTGACATATGTTTTTATTTACATATAAGATTTATTAAAAACGATTTCAACTGTTACCAAAATGCTTCGATTTCAGATAATTTTTTACCTTTTGTCTCAGGCATCTAAAGTAAAAATCAATTCGACTACATATATATAAATCAATAGTATATAATATATACTTACTTTATAATATAAGAGAACGAACGCTGATGAACAACAAACACAAAAGATAAGAAAAACATAACCATTAATTATTGATCGGAATACTGGAAATAATATGGTTACCACTATATAAATAGAAAAAATTATTTTTTTGTTTTAATTGATAAGAAAATATTTACATGTATTACAAAACCAACTAGCAAATACTGAAATTGAAAGAGCAGTTGGTCGCACATCAATTGTAAATACTTCATTTGGATATACGTAAGGAATTGGTCCAAGTCCAACAGCAAACATAGCAATAAACATCAACGTTAGTATTAATACAATAATTGCTGAAATAGTTTATTTCTAAATGATTTATTATGAATATAGAAGGAAAAAAAAGAACATACGTATATGAATTTGAATAAAAACACAAAGTAAAATCATGATAAATGTAATTATACCAAGTGGATAAAGAATTAATGGACGACGACCAAATAATTCAACAAATTTTTCTGATACTATCGTTGCTACTAAATTAATGAGACCAGTTGATATTATACCCCAATAAACTTTATCTTCTACAAAACCAATCAATGAAAATGTTTCACTTGAATAGAAAAATACCTGTAATTTAAATTTTATTAGAATGTATATGAATTTATCTTTTCTTACTGAATTAATTCCACACAACTGTTGAATAGCATTCAATGCTATACTAGTCAATAATGGCCAACGAAAACGTGTAGTAGTAAACATACTACAAATCGATACATGCTGTGTTACAGCAGTTGCTTCTTGTCGTACGATTTCATCAAGTTCTGCTTCGATATAATTACTTTGTCGAAGAATACGAAGTGATTCAGCTGCTCTATTTCTTTCATGTTCTTGTACAAGCCATCGTGGACTTTCAGGTAATGTCCAAATAAGAAAACAACCTGCTAATGAAAATAGACCAGCCCAAGACATACCCCAATTCCATTTACTATGAATTATGTAGGAATAACAACTATATACACATTCGATGATAAATAATCACTCACTCATGTTGACCAAGCAACCATGGAACACCAATTATTTGGCCCACAAGTACTCCAATGACAATAAACAATTGATGAAATGTAACAACTTTACCACGCATAATTCGTGGACTAATATCTGCTAAATAGATTGATGAGACAACGCAACACATCCCTAAAGTAAATATACACTGATATTACATTTTGTAATTCGTTTATATTTAACGTGTTCTTTTTTTTTTGTTCAAATAGTTCTTTATCTTACCAGCAGACCATCCAGATAAAAAACGTGATATATAAAGAAGTGCAATAGCAATATCTTTATTTTCGAGAACTTGATTGATTGTGTTTCGATCAGGATCACCTCGTGTATATCCATGATAAATTAACAATGGAATAATCATTAGAATCGATCCTAACAATTGAAATATCATACTAACAAAAATAGCATTTCGTCTATTAATAAAAAAAAATAAATAAATGAAGAACATATTTTTAATTATATATACCGTGTTAGATATGAATACCAATATTGTCCAGTCAACCCACCGATTGCACCACCAATAACAAAACAAATAGTATGAGCTGCATCGATAACATGTTGCGATATTTGTCTATTTGCAGGTACTGGTGGTAAATAATAATAACCTGTTATATTCCACAGAGAAACATCTGTATAATCACAATCCCACCATACACGTGCTACCCATTGTGCTACATCTTCATCTTTTTGACATGGAAATGGATATCCTCTTGCCCATGGAACAATAAACTAAATAGATTGTATTGTTGAAGAATAAATAAATATATATAAAACTTACTAAATTGTATATATTCGGTCCGCCAATATTAACACCCATGACAAAACTTGTTGAAAATGTTACAACTAGAACAGCCCAAATCAATGACGATGTCCATCCCTTTAATAAAAAAATATTAATTACAATAATTATTATTTATATTGACAATAGTTTGAATCTTACTTGATGATTATTGACATATTGAAAAGTTGTAGGAGCAACAACAGCAGAATGCATTGTTGATATTCGTATAGTAGTAGTAGGAATACTATTACTTAATCGATTCGATGTTTTTGACATGAATTTTACAGTCTTAACAAATAAAACAAACAACTTTAATCCTAATATACTCGTATCTACTGAGTAAAAGAAATCACTTTGTTTTTAAGTAGAAATTTCCTGATGAACTACAGAAAGCTACTTATGAAGATAAACAAATAAATGACTATCTTAAAAAAGAACAAATCCGGTAAAAACTATATCGCAATTTAGATGAGTTCTTATTTTTTCTCATACTCTAAAAAGATTTCTGTTCTCGCTAAATTAAATACAAGACAATTGTAATCAGTGACCGAATAGATTTTAAAAATAGAATAATAATGAAGTAAAAGAGAAAAAAAGAAGAAGAAGAACAATGAACGTCTTTTGTCACACTTCTTATTAAAATAGTTAGTTGTTTTTATTTATTCAATTATAATAATAATATCTCATATAGACCTATTATATTTCCTCATTCTTTTTAGTAGTTTTATCCAGTAAGATAAAATTGATAAATAAATTTTAGTTTGAAGTGAATAAATATTGCGCAATTAAATATAAAAGTAGAAATATTTATAAATAGTCTAATGTATTTTTGTCTTGTGAAACAAGGAAAATAAAATTTAATTGAATAAGATGAAATGTTATTCATCATTAAATTATTAATACACAGCTAATATTTTTTTGTAATTAGATATTCTTTTCTGCAAATAATCTGAATACATGTTATCAAACAATCAATATTAGGATTTTAAATTAGACAATTATCTAATACGGTATAATATTGAGTTAGATAAGCCTGTCTTATTAAACACTCATTGAATACTTACAATAAGTAAATCATTAGTAAAGTAATTATGAATTTGCTTTGATATTTGAAGATATGATTCATATTTTTTAAAGCATGTATTACGAAAAATACTGTTTATCTATTACTTACTTTATTTTTAATCAGTAGTCTATCATCTCTGAGATTCTATTATTTATTTGCTTCTATCTGTGTGAAAAATCAAGAAATAATATGAAGAGTACAAAGTAGTCTGAGTCAACACGAGTGATTAACGTTGCAGAGAAAAAAGTCCTTTTATTTAATGAAAAAAAAAGAATGAAGACCGACGAAGATAAAGTCAATGAATCAATATTTATTTTGAAAAAATATATTGCTCGATTAAAACTAGACAATTATATACGAATAATATATCAAACAAAATTATCCGGATATTCATTTCTAAGTTCAATATTAGGAATAAATGTTCCCTTTATCATATCTATACGTTCAAATTGTTTACCAATTTCATCTGCTGAACATAATTTTTGTACAATTAAATTCTTTTGTTCTTCATTCTCTATGGAAGCAAATGCTAATGTATCGATATTATCTTCAGCTACATATCGTTGAGAAAAATCATCTGCTAAAATATGATAAAATGGTTGTGTTGCTCCACGTGTTAAATTTGATATACCCATATTGGTTTGCCATAATGATGAAGCCATACATGTTAAATCCCATCCACAAATAACACCCCAATAATTATATAATAAATGTTGAAAAATTTGCCCAATATAAAATTTTGGACAAGATTCATTATTTCGTCGTTTTTCTTCGATTGGTAAAGGATTTAAATCTTGATCTTGTATTTGTTGAAGACTTTCATTCATGATTGTTAGGTTAGAGTAAAGTCTTTGAAAAAAATGTAAATCCATAGGAAAATGTTCTTTTAAAACATTCAGCATCGAATTAGAAGTAAATGGCAGTGGACCATCTCCTAAAATTTTAAGTACTGCTAAGGCAGCATATAAGCCATATGAATTTAATAATGATGTTGAGCCTTGTGTAATACTATTAACCATATTTCGAGCAGATCGAATAACAAATTCAGTAATTGGTGTGATAGGTAATGGATGAGTTAAAGGTCTATCAAGAATATTAACTAAGCGATCATTCATTTCATCCAGAGATAGAATTTTACCTATAACATATAAATAAAAAACAAAAGATTCTATTTAATTAATTTACTATCAAAAACGCTAATTATCAATGGTGATAAATTTTCAGAAGTATTTTGTGAAATTGATGATTGATCTACTTGTGCCATAACTTCACCGGGAAAACTAAGTGGTCGAGCTATTAAACCACATTCTTCAGCCAATGCACAAAAGATTGAAACAAGTGTTAAAGGAATTGTTGGTTTACCGTTGAATGTTGAGAAAAGAAAAGAATTTTCTAAATTATAATATCCTTCACCGTTATTTGCAGCACAAAAATTTTCAGCTTTCATTGTTGATAAAATTAATTGACATTTTTCATTTACAGTAAGACTTGGAAATGCAGGATCATCAACAAGACGTTTACCAATTGAATGAAGACGTTTTAATGAAAGAAAAATACCATATGGATGAAAACATTGAACAACAAATAAACCATTAATTAATGCTTTTCCTTCTGTATGCATATCTGTTCGATTCGCCATCTCATCAAGAAGCTGTAATCCGATTTCTCGAGATATCAGTCGAGTTAACTCCAATGAATAATATTCTCGAGTTAGATTACGTGAATCAAGTGATAATGATGTTGATGTATTTCTAAATGATGGAAGATAACGTTTGAGAATATCTATAGCTAGAAGACCATATGTTGAAACGATAAGTTTAGCATTATGAATTCCTAAATAATTTCAAGAATTGATTAAATATATATTTTATAAGAGATTCCTTTATCAGTCAATTAACGTCTTAATATTTTGATAGATAATATATAAATACTGATTAATAATTTATATATAACCTACGATTTTTTCGTTTTGACATGATTTCATTTAGAAGCGATCGGATGTGTTGATCTTGAAATGATCTTTGTATAAAATACTCTTGCCATGTACAATCATTAGGAGGTTTAGTTAATTTCAGAACAGAATCAGATAGATATTCTTCATTAGAATATTGTGGTTTACAAACTGTATATGTATACCTGAAAGAGAAAATTTTACAACTTAACTATAGATTTATGGAATAAATAAACATTTGAAACGATATGTTATTCTGATACAAATATTTAATGGTATATGACTATAAATTCAAACGATTATTGTCAGTTTATTCTCATATACTCATCAATTAGATAACAGTCTTATACCTTGTTAAAAAATATTGCTGCCATATTTTATCATCACGAGTAACTCTGTTCATTTGATGACTTGTTTGTGCTAGAGCAGATGTTTCTTCTGGAGAGAGATAAGTAAGAATATATCGAAATAATTCTGGTGGAAGATTTTCAAGTGTTAAAGACATTGCGAATATATATATATATTGCCGAACGAATTCACATATAATGTATGACAGTAAAAAGTAAAGTCAGTTAGTATAATATAAAACAAGAATTTAATATTCAACCATATCTATTCATTTTTCTTTCATATTTACTTTTATAAATTCTTTTCTTTAGCAACTCTACCGATTCTTTTCTCTTTTTTTTATAATACAGCTGATCCGACAGCCATAGCCATAATATATAGACCTCCATACGATTTAAAAATTTTCAAAAATTCTACAAATACGGGAAAATTTTCTCTTCAACAAATTTACTAAGTTTATATGAATATTTTCTACAATTTTTTTTTCAAATTTTCTGTAATGGAATTCTTTAGGTAAACAATGGATTATCAAACGTGAATTTCAAATTAGGATGTGAGTGTCGATAATGTACTTATCTCCGACCCACACTCCCTTATCTTCATATAGATTTTATTTTCTTATAACAATCGACAAGATAGTTTTCTCTTATTTTATTCACTTTTTATTCAAAAAAAAATTGTCCTGGATAAGATATTTTTGCACAAGGAAAATATGCTTGTAAAGAAGAATTTTGACAAATTCTTTCACCACGTAATTTTAGTTTATTTATCTTCATACAGTTAATTCGTGTATCTTCTCTTGTAAAATTGTGTGTTACTCGTTGTAAAGATTCATATTCGATATGTAGAAAAACATTATTTTGTAAATGTGTTATAGTATTAAGTAGAAATTGTTCGATATAATCATCATGAACCGTATTAATAGCAAGTTCATTAAGAAGAGAATATTCGATAAGAGGTAAATTTCGATTATCGTTGTCTGATTCATAAGATTGTTTTTTGTTTTGTGATTTACAATTAACCACAGATAATTCTTCCATCAATGGAAATGATCTTTGAATTTGAAGAAAAAATTCATGTTCAAAAGGATGCTCATCAAATAAAGATACCACACGAACATATTTGAAAAATCCACCTGGAAACGAATTTGTAATATCCTCGTAATGTGGTGTCAAAGATGGATAGGAGTAAATTTGACATTGACTTCTTTTTGCTTCTGGAAAATAATCAACATAAGAAATAATATTATTAATTGGAAAATCAATAAATGTACGTTGAATATCTTTTGTTGATGAAAAATGCGATTGATCATGAATAAACATACATGAACAAATATGAAATTTAAAGTCATTTAATCGTAACAGACGATTAATAATATTTCTCTTCAAATGATTTCCATCGATAAATCCATCATTATATCTAGTATCAATACTAATTGTAATATATAAACCAAGTTGTTCTAGATTTGACATTCGATATAGAAGTGGTAGAATCAATTCATCATACGAGCTTATTTCTTTACACGATAAAGCAAAATATTTCAAGTTTGGTAAATCGCCCTAAAAAATAAAATTTATTTTATCATATGATAATATAGAGATTATTCTTGTAAAACTAACGTGATTTTTAATTTCTTGTGGATGATGAAGATTAACTAAATCAACACAGAATGTATGAAGTTGATTAAATCGACCATCGAGAAGATTAAGACAATCGTCAAAACATTGTACTCTAATATTTAATTTCAAAAGAGTCGATGAACGAAAAGTAGGAGGAAATCCATTATCAGACATTAATGGGGCACGGTTTTTATATGATGATTCATATAATGTTAAATAAATTAAATTAGTGAAAACAGTCAATATGTAATTAACTATATTTGCTGCTGATAATAGCATGTCTTCATAACACTCATGATTATTATTATCAATTGTAATAGCAAGTGTTGTAATTTGATTTTTGAAAGTAGCAGATGTAAGAGTTTCATCTAAACATATACATACAATATTAATAAGAAAAAAAGAATCTATGAAAGTATTATTAATATATATTCATTCAATGATTTAATTATTTGTAAAAAAAAATATCTTACCAGTAAAAAGACATCGAAATGACTCTTCATTAATATTATAAAGACCAAGACCATATAAATTAGGATAATCAGTAACACACAAAACATTTTTCATGGATGATGATTCAAGATCAAGCCATTTTATTTTATCATGAATTACAGGTAAAATTTGTAAACAAAATCGATTGAGCATCGTATTACAACAAAATACATCAATAAAATTACCAGAACACATTTTGACAAAAGTCAAACGATTTGTAAAAACTGAATCTTGAACAATTTTATTTAATCTTTGATTGACACCTTGTAAAGAATAAAGTACTTCAAAATTGTTCAATTTTTTAAAAATAATCATAAGAATTTCATCAGGTAAATCGTTAAAGTCAACGCATGAATATTCCATGTTTTTGTTCATTTATTTACTCTCTCCAACTTCTGATCGTCAATATCTATATGCATACAAACATTTGTTCTATTTGACCGATGACGTCAATATAGACAATAACACATTTTTCTATATCGTCCTATACAGACTGAAAAAAAATAAAATGAATTGAACGACGTGATCGGTTTATTTCGGCTCG
>CAJNOI010000130.1:272230-282932 GCA_905250115.1 Adineta steineri
TATTTTCCACGGTTTTTGATTGTTTTTTCTGTAAATGTGAAGAAGATGGATTTCTACAAGAAAGAGCTAAGCAAGTTCTGAGACGAGCATTACTTGTATATATAACACATATATATCACGACAGGTATACATATGTGTATGTATGAGATAAACCATAACAGAAAAGGAAAAAGACAATGATACACTGTTAGAAGATATAGATAATTCCATCACCATACTTTGTTAAATGATATGGGTTATTCTACTATTTCACACTTATTGAACTTTCTAAGTAGTTTTTAAGTATATGTAATCTACTTTTTATTATAGATTCCATACCTATGAATTCAATACAAAAACAAGAACGAGAAATTCTCGAATTATTCTTCTATGAATTACAAAAGTTCATGAAACAGATGAATTTTAATTACCGAAATCAAATGCGACAAGTACAAAAACAATTTACAAATTAATTTGAATTTTACTTTATAAATTTAGAGTGATCAGTTCCTATCGTTAGAATTAGCTGCTTGACCAAATAAAACGTTTGTAGTTGATTATATATACAAACAAGTATTCATCGATTTACAAATGAAAAAAGAAACAAACAAAATCATGATCATTCTTAAAGTAAAAATAATATATTTTTTAATATGAGTTTAATAAACAAATTAATTATGAATTTTAGAATGACGAATTAAAGTTATATGTACCGAAATCATGTTTTGGTTATACATAGATAGAAAAACATAATGGAATATACTGGTAAATATGATCATTCTTTAAAAAAAATATTCAATTTTCTTTTATAGTATCAAAAATGAACCAGAATTGAATAATATGTTACATGGAATGGTAAATCAGATTGATATAATATTACAACTTAATATAGCAGCATCACATACTATTCCATCATCAAATCATATGGCATCATCAGATCATATGGCACCACCACCATATCAGGGTTTACTTAATAATCGAATATATCGTTCTATATTGGACGATATGCAAAAGTTTCCATAAAAGAATGGAAAACCCAACAGTCCTCTTTAGGACTAATATAATTTATATTCAAATGTATGATATCGTGTTATTAAATATACTGAATGGTATTTGCTTTTATTTAATTTATTCTTAGATACATGATAGTAAATCTATTCTGTATTCATTAGTTAATAACTATTTTCGAGCATAAATTCTTTTTAGCCAAACAATTTCTTTCACTGTGAGTAAAAAATAATTATTTGTAATATATAGATACACCTGTAGAAAGTTTTTACAATCTCTTAAATTAGTTACAGTATCAACGTTCTATGTATAAAATGTTCCAATACTACGAAGAACATAGACAAATGTGTCAATACTTTTATTAAATGATGAAATTTTTAAAATATCTTTTTCATTTAAACGATTTGTTGAAATAAGTTGAATTGGTTGTTGACTTTTTATTGAATCGAATAATCTAATGTAAATTGAAAAAATATAATTGGTTTTATTTAGAATAGTTTATAATTTTTATTTATTAATTGTTGATATTGAAATAAATGGTCGTGTTTATGTCACTCAAACAGATATATATTTAATTAAAACATTGTCTAATCTATCTTCAGATTGATCATGTATTGAAATGTTATTCAATCCAAAATTAACATGAGATTCTACTATTTTTTCATGTACTTTAATCAATCAACAACGGATAAATGATTATTCTATCTGTTAGTTAATATATACGTGAAAAAGAAAAAAAATATATATTATAGATTGTATTGTATAACGGTATAAATACGAACATACACACACAAATATAGATAAATTTCATATTATCTTTTTTTATTTGCCAAGGTAATCTATATTAATCAAAAGCTTTTTCTTTTATAGAAATTTTCTTTATCGAAAATTTTAACAAAAATAATTCCATATGTTTTGCATTGACTTGTTCTTTTTTATAAAAAACTCTTTGATAATAATCAATGAGAATAGTTAACACTTTGAAATGCAAAATAAAGTTGGTGGTAAATTATACGATGAAATAAAAAAAGGAATTGCTTTGATTCGATTGTTTAAAAAAAAAGTATCTTATTATTTTAATTGAGTTATTTTCAATAAGGATCTCAAATTTTTTCGTTTATCATCTAAATGAAAGTAAAAGAGGTGTTTGATTCTATGAATAATTATTTGTTTTTTTAAATCTTAATTTTGTATTTTCATTTTAGATGAAAAGAATAGTTGTAATAATAAAAGTTTGATTATAGTATTTCTCTCTAATTATTTTCTCAATTGTATCAACGACGAATAAAATTAGATTAAAATAAAACCATTTCAAATATGTAAATCAATTCTAGTTTAGATTTTTCATTAATTTATTTGACTTAATTCAAATAAGTTTCTATTAATATTATTTTCACTTGATTAATATTAATGTAAGACATTTCAATGAACGATAAATTATTAAGAATTGTTATTAAAGAAATTTATTCAATAGTATATCTAGACACCACGAAATCTATTAGAATAAAGACTCAACGATATAAATGTACATCTGAGTAAATATATTTGATTTCAATTGATAATTTACATTTTCTCGATAATATTCATAGAACGAAGATATATAAGAACATGTTTAAGAGAGAGAATGTGAATTCTTTAAATATTTTAAATTCAATATCGATCAAGTTCAATGTTAAGAATTGACGAGAAGAATAAATATTATTGTAATCATTTTATTAACAAATTGATAATGATCAATAAAAAGGAAATGATCTTTCTTTATTTCAAAATCAATTTCTTATATGTTTTATTATTTGAGGGTGTCGGTGTGTGGTGTGTGTGTAGAAGTGTAAGTAGAGAGAAGACAATCACCCACCCCACCCCCACACCCATCCCACACCCGGCCGTTCCCGTAACGGGTTGTTCCACCTGAATTTTCATTGTCGGCATCGAAAAGTATAAAAATAATTTAAAAATTTAATACGAATTTTATTTTAAATTTAGGATGACGATTCTTACAGAATCCACTAGACGCAAATCCACGTACTAAATTTCATGTGAACAACCGTCTATTCAAATGCATTCAACCAAGATTGAAAAAGTTCCATTTAATGAAAGGCACAACAGAAGTCAGGGTTTTTTAATCATCACATTACTCTTCGGGCGGATACACATAATAAAGAGTTTGAGGTTTTCTCGCCTTCGGAGCCCTCTGTGGTAAGTAAAAATGAAAATCAAATAACTTAATCATATTTTGTATTTTGGTAGGATCACATCTGTGCGACACAAATGGGTGCATATAGAAACAACATTAGATGACTGAAACCTATCAAGAAAATAATTCATGAAAACGGTGTCCTAGTGTGATACTCACATTAAAAGGAAACACATCATTCAGTACACTCCTTGCGAACATGGCATCAACAAAAGCAAGGCCAAGGCTGATTTCTTAAAATAAAAATGATTTAATCTTGAAGCTATTTCTATAAGATCTCTCCTTTTCATTTCAGATTTACTTAAAAATGAACCGATTAAAAGATGAAAAAAGTGAAATGATCCGTTTAATATTCGGTCAATTGCAGATATTCATTAAAAACATGAATTTTAAATATCGAAATAGAGAAGTATAAGAAAAATATAAAACTTTAATTCTAATTTCATTTTAAATTTAGTATAACGAATATATATATATTTATTAGATTTAGCAGCAGGCGTCAATCGATCATATCCAAGGTCGATAATTCGTGAAGCCGTACTCCATGAATTTCCAGTGAAATTCCTCAGGAAGCTCACCGTTTTCGGTAGGAACCCCTGCCGGAAAATTCCAAGAATTCCACCATGGAATCGGTTCCAGGTGAAACCGAACAAGCTCGGTCATCCCATTCGGCCAACGGGAATATAATGAAACCGGCCGTTCCCGCGCCGGATTGTCCGATCTGAATTTTCATAATCGACACCAAAAAGTATACAAAAAAAATTTAAAATTCAATTATAATTTTAATAGAAGTTTTAGGTATCAAATACATATATTCGTTAGAACTAGCAAAGGGTCTAAACAATACATATTCAATTAGTTATGTATATAAAAACACATTCATCAATTTCAGTATGAAGTTAGAAATGGAGAAAATCATATTCATTTTCAAAGTAAAAGAAATACATTTTTTAATATGAGATTAAATAAAAAAAATTAATGTATTAATTTTAGAATAATTTATTTAATATAAATCAAGAACAATCATGTTTTTTCCATGAATATGTCCAAAAACATAAAGAAACCTTTGAGTAAGATGTTGTTTTAAAAAAAAAATGTTCGATTTTCCCTTTTATAGATTTAAAAATGAACAAAAATTCAACAATATGTTCATTAAGATAGTTAATGAAATTGATGCAATATCAGCACGTAATCATCAACAAAGAAATATGGAATCACCATCACATAATATGGAACCATCACATCATGCTTTACTTAAAGATCCACTATATCTTTCAATAGTGAACGATTTACGAAATTTTCCATAAAAGATCAAATGAGATGAATAACATCGCTCTGAAAACATGTTACTTAATTAAGAAACTTGTGAGGGGTGGGTGTGAGTGATTATCTTCTCTCTACCCAAACTCAGGTCCACCCCGGCGAATGTCAAGAATTTGAGCCTGGAATCGGTTCTCGGTGGAACCGACCGTTTCCATGCCGGATTGTTCAACCTGGATTTTCCTCATCGACAAGGAAAAGTATAAAAAAATCAAAAACATTAATTATAATTTTATTTTAAATTTAGAATAACGAATGCGTATATTCTCTACATTTGGCTCAAGGTGTAAATCAAATACGCTCGGTTAATTGTAAATACAAAAATATAAAATTTGATTTTACGATGATGACAAAATTAAATGAAATACTACTTAAGTTTAAAGTAAGAGAAATACATTTTTTAACATAAGATTAAAAAAAAAAAATTAATTTATGAATTGTAGAATGACGACTTAAAGTTAGATGTACCGAAATCATGTTTTGTTCATACATAATATATAGAAAAACGTAATGAACGTTGTTGATAAGATGATCTTTTTGAAAAAAAATATTCGATTTTTCTTTTATAAATTGAAAACTGAACAAAACTTCGAAAATATATTCATTGACATAGTAAATGAAATTGATCGAATGTTATTACTACCATCGTCAACAAAATATATTATAATAAATATAATGGATATAAATGGATGTTTATGAACCTGTGACAATAGACTATATTCTTTCACATTCAGAAAAGGACGTCTCCACTCTTTGGAAAGTATTATATACCTTCTAATTCTTCTCTTTCTTCTTTTCCTTTTTGTGATATGGAGGAGATTCAACTCCTCCGTATTTTTTCAGATTCTTTTCTTTTTAATTAGTTTGTTATTCTTTATATATATAAGTTTTGTGTTGTTTCGGTTTGTTTCTTTTGTTTTTTATTGTTATCCTCTTGCTAACTTATGTTATTTTCTCTTGTTATTTTTATTTTTTTTTGTTATTCTCTGTACTGTTAGGGCCTGATGGTCATCAGTTGAAGCAAAAATGAATAAAATTTAAAAAAAAGTATTATATATCCCTTCCATATTCAAATATCTACGTTACCTCATTTTTAGATAAGCCTTGATTCTTAGTGCAGACAAAATAGAAGTAGACTTCGATCTTCCATCAAAGGATTAGAAGAGGAGGCATTCTCTTTTTAGAACATTGTCAGGAACATTCGATTAGTATTCGTGGTAAGAACCACCACGTAGAGCTATCTTCGTGACTCTTCTCAATGTATCTACCTTAACATACGTTTTACTGAATGTGTCTTAATTTATGATTTTCTATATCTATCTATCATTTAATTCAAATTAAATATTAAATTCGTAGCGTTATATTTTATGTTAATTAATCATTAACATTTTGTCAATTTTATATATATAACGACAAAAGTGCTTATTAAAGGAATATTTCGTTACAGAACCCTTTAAGAGAGTATAGTTTTCTTCAAACAAAACTGTTGGTCGTACCTTAAATCAAATAGTATTAGGATATAAATGTCGACGATATCTTCGGTATGGATGGCGATGCGGGCGTGGGTAAAGATGTGTATGGGCGTTTAGATCTTTCCACACCCACACCCTCACGTCTCATCGTTGTTCATAAAATATAGTCGTCTTTCGCTCATTATGAGTTTTCTAACTAAATCTGTTTAAAAAACGAGAGAGAAAGAAAATTAGTATTGAAAAATAATGTGTGTAAATAACTCGAAGCAATTCAGAAAGACCAATCACACACACACAAAATTAAAGCAATATAAATTTATGATGTCTATTCTTGTTAATCTTCTGACATTAATGATGTGCACATGCTTCAGCAGTACATATCTTAGCAATCGGTGGTGGTACATCCATTGCAGGACTACCAGCAAAGAATCCAACAGGTTGCAAACGAAATCCAACAGTTTCAACAGGCATAACAGGCCAATCCTCAGCTCGAACAATATGATTAATACCAAATGTATACCAAGTAACAAGATCACAATTAACTAATGAATCATCTTTATGTTTTTGACAATAAAATGCAATACCATCTTCATCACCTTTAGCTTGATTAGAAAAAAGACCAGCTGCATAAAATTCATCAGGATGATATTGTGTTGCCCATAAATGATAACGAGCAAATGCACTTCTTCCACCTTGTCCAGAATCTAAATCACATAATGGATAACATGCTGGAGATGATGGAACAATCTTATAAGCAACTGGTTGATCAACATGATTTTTAACTTGAGAATTAATTACTTTCCAAAATCGTCCTTTTGTTGCATCATGTAATCGATGTGCTTCACCAGCAGTTTCTAAGATTGTTTCTTTAGCTATCCAAGCATTACCAGCTGGATTGTCTGATCCTTTCGGTATAGGTTCACAATTAACTTCAACAAGTGAATTTTTTACTCCATCAAGAATCCAATCTATACGCATATTAAAAAAATGTTGATGATGTGGGCCATATAATCCTTCAGCTATCATTCCACCAGATACCGGTGTTTTACCGTTTTCAATTGCACCTAGAAAAAAAATATTCTTTCTATTATAATAAAAAAAATATTCTACTTTTCGTGCGTACCTGGTGCAATAATTCCAGTAAGTTTTACTTCAAATTGAATAGTACCATCTTGCATAAAATACCAAAATAAGCCATATTCATAATTACCCACTGTCAACATAGTTGAGACAACAAGACGTCTTGCACGACGACATTGAGTACGTTGTTCAACAAATCTAATACAGAACAGAATTATTCATATAATAGAAAGAAAAAAAATAATCTCTTTTACTCAGTATGTTTCCAAAGTAGTCCTGTATCTTCTTCATGGATACAAATAGCATTTTTTAATAATAAGGCTTGGCCCTGATTATTATTAACAACGGCATCCATATAACGAATTTCACCAAGACAATCACATCCTAGTACTAAACTATTGGCTAATAAACCCATTCCAGCTTCACCAACATCAAATGCATTTTTATAATTATGTGCAGGGCTACCATCAGCATATGGTACCCACATTTCGCTAACAGCTGCTCGATAAAAAATAGATCTCCATCGATTTTGATCAAAGTATTCAACCATATTGATTGTAAGACCTAAAACAAGCATTTTTATTAATTAATTTCATAAAAAAAATGAAAATAATACTGTTAACCTTCACGAACATTATATCCAACTCTAAAACGCCATTTTTGCCATGATATTTGATAACCATCTATTTGAAATGATGGACCTTCAGGTTGTGTAATAATAAGTGGTTTAAGATCTTTTCGAACACCATCAGGAAAATAAGGTATATTATCAGGTGATGTAATACCTTCTGGATCATAATTACCAGATTTTGGTGCTACTGGTATAACAAGATGATCTTCGACATCAACAGTAAAGGAATCTAAATCAACAGTGATAACAAGACCGTCAATATGATGAGCATAATAATTATCTTCTGGCCATTTTCTAACAGCGGCATAAGGACGAAATATTCGTCGTTTCGATGCTGCATCTTGTTCATCACGATAACCAGATGCAAATGGATAAAAAACAACTTTATCCATTTGGATATTTCGTTTTGCAAATGCAGCTAATAAAGCTTCACTTGAACGAAGTGCATCATCAGCTTCGATCATCTCATCAAAGGTGAGACTAGGTTGAACTTTATTAAATTCAGTAAAACTTTCAATAGATTTTTTTATTAAATCAACAATAGCTACATAAGTTGTTCGACCTTTTGGATCACGAATTGTTGCGACTGCACGTCGTTCTAATAGATCTTTTGATTTATAATTAAGAACATAATTTTTATCTTCAGGTTCTTGCGGAAGAATTGTAATAATACGCATGTGAGGTTGGAAAATTTTTGATGCATGAAGTAAACGTGTTGTTAAATTAAATTCATCTAAACAATAAATTATTAGAGTATAATTCTTTATTATATTATGCAAATAATAACATGACGTTTATTCTTTTCATTCTTACCAGCATTTAATGGATCAAGTGGATGTTGTATTAATGGTGAGACACCATCAGGAATAATATTCGGTAGTGGAAGATTCTTTTCTTCATCTGGATGAGTTGGAATTTTTGCAGGTTGTGCAGCTAGTTGCTGTTTTGCTGCTTCTTCGTCATTAATTTCTGTTGATTCCATCATAATTTTGATGTTGAATAGTCTAAAGTATTAAAGTTATCAAAAATAATATATCTGAATGCTCTGTTGTTTTGCTGATGTAACCAAATAATTGTATGCCTATTCTCTCCTACCTGTGTACACAGCTTAGATCATATGCGCGTCTCCCGCTTATCTCTCATCGTGTTCTATACTTTTACTTCGTCCTTTATTTAATAAATTTTTTTTCTCTCTCTCTCTCCACTACACAGAAAAGAGAACAGTAGATTCTCACTTTTATCTTATCTCTTTACATTATCGAAATAAATAAGTACATTTTATTTAACGAAAGAAAAATTAGCAGAAGACTCGAGTACTTTCTGATCACATTCGCTACTGAATCTGTGTTGACCTTCTAAATGGTGTTGTTGGATGCGCAATTAAATTATCTATCAAATGGTGTTATTTTAGAGGGGTCATAGGGCAAACAGTAGTGATTTAAGTCGAATTACTGAGATTTTTCGTGGGTGTGGGTGTGAACGTGGACTAAGAGAAGAGGCACTCACACCCGCTTTCTTTTTTTAATAGATTGTTTAATAGTACGAACGATTTTTGTAAGCTGTAATGTCTTCCAACAATGGGTGGATGCGGGTGAGCGTTAGCTAAGTATAATATTCACAACCACACGCATACCCGCACCCTTACAACCTATTCGTCCTAATTCTTAAGAGTGATCGTCGACATCTTTTTTAATTGACTAATAAACTAAAATAAAAAGCAATATGAATACAAGAAAAACATTGATTTTATCGTATATTTCTATTCTATATGAAGTATATTAATTTTGTCACTTGAGATTATTCTTTATTATTTATTTCTGCCAAAATAAATAACTTTTAATTGATATATTCTTTTAAAGTTCAATAATACATAATTTTTTACTCATCGGCAAATAAAGTAAAAATAGATCATAATGTTCAAGAAAATAAACAAAGTTAAAAGAAAAAAATATATGATTTTTCATACATGAGACACGTTGAAAATAAATCAGAGACTCTCTATCACATTTCTTATGCGATTGTAGAGTGCTAAATATGATTATATCAATGAGCAGTTCATAGCATTTACAACCGAAACAATCAATAAGGAAAGTTGTTTCACTTCACGCTCTAGTCATGCATATCAAGGAGAAATGGAAAGAAAATGTACAAATAATTCATATCTAGACATATGCATATACTTGAATAGGCATTTCTCTCGAGTTCTTTTAAACTTCTACGAATGAATGAAAACATGGATTGAGAAATTCTTTGTTGTTGTTTTGTGTTTTTCTCATGCAAAAAAAAATTTTGCGAAATAGTTAAGAAACAATCGATTATTTTTATACGATTTTAATCAATAATTTTGACACTAATAATTACACAAAAATCATCAATAAGTCGATTATCTCGTAAAATTTTGTTTTTGTATGAGTTGTAGCGATGTATTATAATGACGGCAATGTGTTTGTAAAAAAAAGTATTTCTTTCTAATTTCATGTGATCGACGCATTTCTGCTTGAAGTCACACAATTTCTCTTTGATATAAGAATAGGATACAGTCGTCAAAACGTTTCATTTATACCATTAAATCATATGTATTATTCGATTCTGATAGAAAAATCAAAAGAAATAAATCACTCTCTTTATTTTTATTATCTAAATGCGATAAGTTTCTTGGTACAAGCAAAAGGAATAGAATTAAATCAAGTGTCAAAGTAAATATGAAGTCATTACTTTTCTATTATTCTTTCCAAACAATAATATTTCATTTGTTTATTTAAAAATATCTAATATGATAGGTTTTTTGTAATATGTTTAAGATATTCGTTATTTTAAAGATTCATGAATTATAACCAATCTAGAATTGCATTTCTTTAGCAAGAATTATATTGTAATGCAGATTGAAACAATTATTTATATGTAATATCGATTTGTAAATAAAATCATATTATTATTCTTTTCAGTTGAGGAAAGTTAATTGACATTTATTTATTTAAAAAGAAGTTGGCTTCCAAAATTCACTGCATTTCTTCATCA
>CAJNOI010000131.1:7216-48018 GCA_905250115.1 Adineta steineri
TCTCAAGTTTATATTTGAAAAAATAGACAAATAGATATTTATTTTTTCTCTAGATTTCTATTCAAACAAAAAATGGCAAGTGATAAAACATTCTGTTGTACATGTAACAAAGAAAGAATTACTTGTCTTTGTGATGGATGTTCAAAAAAATATTGTTTTATTGATTTAACAGGACATTATTAAAGATTACATGAAGAATCCCGTGATATTACTGATAGTTATGGTGCATTTGAACAAACAACAGTGAAATACGACCGTATATGGTCGTATTTTTTCTGGATACAGTGGTATTCAATCGTTTGCGAAGTTCGTAATGATTGACCTGGGGACGTTTAAAAACAATTTAATGACTTACATGAACAAACAAAACAAGTTTATAAAGACAAGGCATTTAATGAGAAGGAGTTGAATTACTTGAGAAATAAGTTAATGAAAATTACACAGCAATTAAATAATCCGTCGAATACTTCTATTCAACAAAGTTCACCATCATTTATTAATGAAATTTCAGTTATTCAATTAAAAAGTAAGTTTTTAAGAAATAATTTATAGCAGAGTAATTCTCATTTTCTAAGAATTAATGTTAAAAATCTATAAAAACAAAGGAAAGTGATGACGAAGAAGATAAAAACAATTTAGAATACTATTGATTCATTTAATCAATAATAATAGAATTCATAGAAATAGAACATTCAGTTTATTTGTATGTAAAAGAAAAGAATAATAAAACATGAAATAATACTAAAAGAAAAAATTAATTTTTCTTCAGAGTTTAAAAAGATATGTTTGATAGATAAAAACAAAATTGAATTATTTTCAAATTTTTATTTTACAGAAAATCAGTCAGCGAAGTCTTTTCTTATTTTAAATTTTTCTTCTCTTTTCAAATTAAATATTCGTTAATTTGTATCACAAATAAGCTAGATGTTCCAATAAAAATATTCTTTCTCTTTAAAAATTCGATTCGAAAAACAATCAATATAGAATAAAATTTGTCTTTTTATTACACATTTTTATCAAAACTCTATTCAAAATTCAACTTTAACAAAAAAAACAAACTCAAAGTTTCATTGAAAACTAACCTTTTCTTTTTTTATCGATAAAAAACAAAATTTTCTTCTTCTTCTCTCGAATCAAAATTCAACGAATGGAAACAAAATGCTATTACTGTAGCTGGTGGATACGGACGTGGACGAGGACAACGATTAAACCAACTCAATGGCCCTGTTGGAATCTTTATTGATGACAAGAAAAATATTTTCATCGCTAATTCTTATAATCAACGCATTGTTGAACGGAAATATAATGCAAATGAAGGACAAATTGTTGTAGGTGGAAATGGTCAAGAAAATCAATTAACTCAGTTGTATAGTCCATGTGGTTTATCTTTTGATCATGAAAGCAATATTTATATTGCTGATTTTGCAAGCAATCGCATTCAAAAATTTGATGTACTTGTTTAAAGTTTTCATTTTTTTGATAAATGAAATAAAAGAATAAAAAGAAAATAATTTAAAGGTGTTTTTTTCATTTTATTATCAAACATTACAAATGCCTTTTGCTTTTGTAATTATATTTTTAATTTTAATAAATTATAAATTTAAATAATTTCAATCAGTTATAAAACTATTTCTACTACACTTTTAGACTAACTTATGTATCTGTAGAATTTTTATATGAAAAACTCCGAAAGAAAAAAATTTATTCAGAACTATCTGTGTGAAACAAAGAATTTGATTCAAAAATAGTTCATCAAGTCTAGAGTATTCCTTTTCTTTTTTTTTGTAGAACTTTGTAATGGATATAACCAGCTCATTTCACGTTTACTCTCAAAATATATTTTTCATTATTTCGGAGAATTAATTAAGTTCTATGATTTTGTATCGTATGTAGACAAACGAAGAAATCTCCGATATTTAAATCAATAGTATAAGTTTTCTTCTTTCACCGTCTCTAGCGATTGTCATTTACCGATATTTATACATTTTTGTTATTCTAGATCAAATTCAACGTTCAGTTAGTTGAAAGTAACAAGAAACTATTTTTCTAATTACTATTGTGTCTGTAATGAATCTTTTTGTAACATTTGATTTTGAAAATATAATTAAAACTGTTACTTAATATGTTGTTAAATAATAGAGAAACGGCAAAAGAGAGAAAGACTAGCTAAGAGCAGAAATTGTGGTTTCTTTATATTTGAACACATCACAATATTTTACTGCATTCATTCTAAAATCAGATTGAGACAATGGTAGATTTAAACAAACGAGCTTTTTGGCATTTTACATTTAAAGACATATTAACTATTCTATGTTCAGCTGCTATACCCATAGCTCTTGCTATTTATACTGCAATTGGATCTCAACAACAAAAACAGGAAGCTGAAAAAACACGACAGTTTGATCTGGAACAATCAAGAGAATTAAGACAACAAACACTTTATGATGAATTTATAAATAATATTTTGAAATTGGATAATTATGGTTATCTTAAAGAGAAAAAAAATCCATGGGCATTTGCAAATGCATATTATCGTGCTGCTCATCGTCAATGGGATACAACACGTAAAGCAGATGTTTTACAATTTCTTAAAGAAAAACAATTAATTGGTAGAAACAGTTGTACTAATGGATGTAGAGCAACAAAACTAGATGATATAATTCGTTTGAGTAAGTTAAACTTTGATAATGTACATCTAGCAAGTCAAACTGGTGCATTACATCAGTTGGATTTAGAATGTGTTTCTTTTAATGAAATATCAATGTCAAATGCAGTATTTTCATCTGCTAATTTAAATGGTGCATCATTTGATGGAGCACGATTAGATCAGGTGAAATTTCATGGTTCATCTTTACTTTGTGCTAGTTTTAATGGTGCAAATTTATCGGGAGCAGATTTTAGAAACTCTGATCTGACAGGTGCGCAGTTTTTAAATAGTGATTTGTCGAACGCTAAATTAACTGAAAATCAAATGAAACAGGCATCTTTTGATAATGTAACTATGCCAAACGGAGAGAAGAGTGAAAATACGGTATCAATCACAACAAAAAAACCTATAACACAAACAACAAGAACAACAACAACATCAATCGGTCAGTAATATGCCACACGAATCATAGTACCTTTTTTAGTTACCAATCGATCAGTTCGTGTTCAGCTTAAGAAACTATATTGTTAGAACTTCCTGTTTCTTATTTGTTGAATATGTTCGATAGATGATAGGTAATTTTCAGATAACATTTCTTTTTAGATATTATTTTGAAAGTTAGTCATATTATATGTTTGTAATATTGCTAAAATAGTTTCATTTACTTTTATCTTTATGAGAGAGATTTGTATAGAGTGAAATCCAGAATCTTTTACGGAAGAACTCAGCTCGAAGCTACAGCAACTGGTGATAGGCCCACAAAATACAAAATTTGTTCAGTTTTAATTTTATATGTAGATGTCAATCTTTATATGTTAGATTTAACTTTTCTATAGATGCTTGGAGAACTAAAGGTATTAAAGATGCTACTATGTTCTATAGAAAAGTAAAGGAAGAAAAGTTTTATTTCTTCTGGATCCCTCTTGTTCAATGTCAGCTTCTTATGTAAACCTCAGAAAGAATCAGGGGTGAGCGTCGGTGTCGGTGTGAGTATGTGTATGGGCGTGAATGTGGCTGTAGGTGTGAGTGTGTGTGTCGGTCGGTGTGGATGTGAGTGTGAACGTGGGCGGTTGTGCCTGTAGGTATTATATTTATTTGTAATTAACACAAACCCCACTGACACCCACACCCACACTCATACCCTTGATTAATCTCTTACAAAAGATAAGACTTATTTTATTTGATTTGTGCTTAACTTTCCGGTGCTTAACTTTCTCGTGTTCATCGTTCCTTGTGCTCGTTGTTTACCAATCTATTTGATTTGTTGATTGGTTTGCTTTCCTTTGAGCTAAACTATTGCATATTAAATAGAATAAGACGGTGAAATAATATTTTTAGCGATAAAAATTACAATCTAAATCTTGTTTTTCTTGTTTATTAGCTTGTAATACTACATTTCATAATCAAACTATTTATTCACTTGGTTTAAGCCCATATGCAGCAGCAGTAGCTGATGTGAACAACGATAATAAACCCGATATTGTTACTGCAAATAGATATTCGGACACCGTCAGTGTTCTTCTCAACAGAGGCAACAACATTTTTTCTCCTCCAACTATTTACTCAGTTGGTACACGGCCATCGACAGTAGCAATAGTCGATGTGAACGACGACAATAAATCCGATATTATCACTACAAATTATGATTCAAACACCATCAGTGTTCTTCTCAATATAAATGACGGCACTTTTTCTCCTGAAACTACTTATGCAGTTGATGTAAATCCAGAGTCAATAGCAGTAGCCGATGTGAACAGCGACAACAAACCGGATATTGTTACTGCAAATTTCCTTTCAAATACCACCAGTGTTCTTCTCAGCAGAGGCAATGGTACCTTTTCTCCTCAAACTACTTACGCAGTTGGTGGAAATCCAGCGGCAGTAGCTGTAGCTGATGTGAATAGCGACGGCCAACCTGATATTGTTACTACAAATACGGCTTCAAACACTGTCAGTGTTCTTCTCAACATAGGCAATGGTACTTTTTCTCCTCAAACTACTTACGCAGTTGGTGCATATTCAGCGGCAGTAGCTGTAGTCGATGTGAACAGCGACAATAAACCCGATATTGTCACTGCAAATACGTATTCACACACCACCAGTGTTCTTCTCAACAAAGGCAATGGCACTTTTTCTCCTCAAGTTACCTACTCAGTTGGTTCAGGCCCATTCGCAGTAGCTGTAGCCGATGTGAACAGCGACAGTAAACCTGATATTGTCACTGCAAATAAAAATCCAGGCACCGTCAGTTTGCTTCTTAACACAGGCAATGGCACTTTTTCGCCTCAAATTAGTTACTCAGTTGGCGTAAGTCCACAATCAGTAGCAATAGCCGATGTGAACGGTGACAACAAGCCCGATATTATCGCCGCAAACTATGGTGGAAACACCGTCAGTGTTCTCCTTCACTGTTAAAATTTATTTCTCTAACATACTCAGTGTCCTTATTGACATATCGGTACTCTACCAACAACATTATTCTATGATTAGCCACTTAACAATATGGAGCAAATAACAATGTTCGTTCGATACCAACATTTTTTTATTATCAATGTTTCACGCAAACTCATTAATGCTTATACTTTCAGCTTCTTGTATTGTTTTCTTTTGCTTAAATCAATGAAAATCAAGCTGATTCTATCTTTTGATCAAAATAATAGTATGAGTACATGAGTGCGGATGTGACTGGATGTGAGTGTAAAGAATCACATCAATATCTACACTCACAGTTACATCTATCCTCATGAGTTTCCACTACTATGGAATCTAATGAGAAGTACCAACTATTAACTATCAACTGATTAGTTTGCGAGTTTGATTTCATCTTACGATTGCTTTTCATTATATATCATTTATCACTAATAAATATATTCTAATGAACATTTAAGTGTATACCTTCTTGATTCAGAAAATAGCCTTAAGAAAGATTCCTTAAGACATCTACACCCACATCCCGTTTGTTATGAAGGATAAAAGAGAACCCTTGTCTAATAGACAGTAATATTCTATGGTATCATTGCCTCACAGCACACATTTATAAGTGAATAATAAAAGAAATCGATCAAAGAATAAAAGTATGATCAGATGCGATTAAAGGTGATTCTTTCATTCGTGGGTGGGTGTGGGTGTGGGTGTGGGTGTGGGTGGGTGTGGGTGTGGGTGTGGGTGGGTGTGGGTGTGGGTGTGGGTGTGGGTGTGGGTGTGGGTGGGTGTGGGTGTGGGTGGGTGAGGTGTAGGTGTGGATGCGGGTACTCTACTCATTCCACACTCACGCTTACACACACATCCACATCCACCCTACCGCACACCATACCCTCACACTCACCCACACTCACAAATGAGAAAAAAATATACAGATATTTACAACAACATACTTGTTTCTAGTGAAAGTTCATATGAGTAGTTATTTTAATATCAATTCTATTTTTATTATTAATTAGAAAAAAAAAGTTTTTGATTTAAAATTTCAAATTAAGACCATCGAGTTGGTTTTCCTTGTAAATGTATTGTATGTATATGTTGTTTACCAATAAGAATTTTATAGAAACCTGGTTCTAACCATTTCGATCCATCATGAGCCACTGTTAATAAGGATTGCATATTGAATGGAAAAAATACTTCAGTTGATTCATGAACATTTAAATGTACACGTTCAAATCCAAATAATTTTTTTAATGGTGGTGTTTGATCATTGAAAGTTATTTGTGGTGGTATAACATATGCAAGAACTACATCATCACCTGCTACCATACCTGTATTTGTTATATTAACACGATAGGGATGACCTACTACATTCTTTTCATTATAATTATTTTTCATTAATGACTCAATTGAAAATTTTGATACTAATGAATCATTAGACCATGAATAATCAAATGTTGTATAAGAAAGACCGTCACCAAACTCAAAAATTGCTTTTCCTGTATAAAATTTATATGTTCGACCAGGATTTGTTGATGATGGTCGCATTTGCATATCAAACATACTAACAGCATTAACATATGATTCAGGATAGATTGTAATTGGTAAACGTCCACCAGGATTATATATACCAAACATAACATTAGCTAAAGCAAGACCACCTGATTGACCAGCATAACCCATCCAAATAAGACTTGCACATTCATTTGAATCACTTACATAGGATAGATCAAGACTACTTCCCGACATAATAACAACATGAAGTGGTGTACGAACAACTTTTTCGAGTTGTTCAATCAATCTAAGTTGAACATCAGGTAATGCAATAGATGTTCGATCATGACCTTCAGATTCCACAGATTGATCAATACCACCAAAGAATATAACAATATCCGATGATTTAGCTAATTCAATAGCTGCTGCAAAACCACTTTCATCACCATCTGTAATTTTACAACCCATAGCATATGAAATATTGATTGAATGACCTTAATATAAAAGAAGAAGATGAAATGATAAAGAAATAAATTGATTAAAATTTTACTTTGTGTTATTAATTCAAATCCTAAAAGAGGACTAATTAAAAATGGTGCGTTTCCAAAATAATTTCCTTGCATTAATCCAGTTGCATTAGCTGTTGGTCCAATTAATGCAATTTTTTTATTCTGTAAACCATTTATATCGAATGGTAATGCTTTGTTTGTATTTTTCAATAGAACAATACTTTGTTGTGCAGCTTCTAATGATAATTGTCTAGCTTCTTCTGTATCAACATCATTTTTAGATAATTTTCTATATGGTTGTTGTTCAGGTGGATCAAAATAACCAAGACGAACAAGAACATTAAATGTGCGTTGAAGTGCTTGATCAATATCAGCTTCAACAATTGTCTTTTTATCTAATGCTGTTTGAGTATTTTTTGAGTAAAAATCTCCACAATTAAGATCTGTACCGGCATGTAATGCAACAGCAACTGTATCTTCTACTGTTGATGTATAATGATGTGCATTCATAATTGTTGAAACAGCACCACAATCACTAACAACAAAACCATCAAGATGATATGATTCACTAAAATAAATAAAGTTATTTTTAAAAGAAAAAAAAATATAGTATTACCGTGCAATAGTTTCCAATATGAACTTATTAGCACATGATGGAACACCATTAACAGCATTATAACTACACATAATACTTGCTACTTTTGCATCACGTATACAAGTTTCAAATGGTGGCATATATGTTTCAATAAGATCTTGATCACTAACACGAGCATCAAAATGATAACGATCTGTACCATTCCAATCTTCTAAATCATAAGCAGCATAATGTTTACAATCTGCAGCTATTTTTAAATATCGTTCATCATCACCACGTTGTAAACCATTAATCAATGTATAAACATATTGTGATGTTAAAAATGGATCTTCACCTGGTGTTTCTTGACCACGACCCCAACGTGGATCACGAAATATATTTATATTTGGTGTAAAAAATACTAAACCAGCACGACCTTCATTATTAAATGCACGTGCTTCATTTGATATAATACTAGCAATACGATGAACAAGACTTAAATTAAATGTTGCACCAAGATTGATAGGCATTGGAAAACTACTAGCTGCTGGTAAATCACCACCAAATGCAACACCAGGTGAATAAGCTACACCATGTAAAGCTTCAGACCACCATTCAAATTTTGGTAAACCTAAACGTGGTATAGCAGCAGCAGTTGTTACTAATTGTGTAATTTTTTCAGCTGTTGTCATACGACTAACGACATCAGCAGCTCGTACACGAGATGGAAGAGATTGATCACATATAGGAAATGTTGAAAGTGGACCTGATTTACAATCAGGAAAACTTCCTGTTTGTGTATTGATAGTAATAATATAAGTAAAAAGTAATATTAAACGAACATACATCATGTTTGTTGCCTCTTTTTTTCTTCTTCTTATGAATGTTCTAATAAAATAACAATATTTATTTTATATTGTGTTATTTAGATAAAGATAAATAAAAATAGAAACACTGAAGATTTTTTTTTTCTTTCTAAGATAATACATGAGATAACTTGTTCATTGATAGTAAGCGAAATGAGTCGAGGTAGTTGTTAAGACAATATTTGTTTAGCAACATATATTTTAAATAAAAGAAAACGCTTGAAATAGAATGTAGTGGTTAATAATCATTATCCTAACATTTTCAGTATTATTAATATTTGTCGTGTAACAGAAAAGATAGTTTATCTATGTCATTGTTTTTATCAGACGTTTTTTATTCTTGTGTAAACCACAATCTCAACGATGTCTTTTATATTAAAAGTACAGCTATTTTGTTATATATAAATAAAGAAATATACATACCTTTCTTTTTTACTTTTACATTTACATGTGACACTTTATTTTTAACTCATATTTACCTATCATTTTTTGTCGTTTCTTTTTTTTTCTTCTCGTCGAAAACTAAGTATAGACAATCACATGTTTGTTTATTGATAATAGAAAAACAAAAAATGAAAATTAAAGGAGATATTTTATGAACACTTAGATTCACACTATATATGCATAACAATCGAACACGATCATTTTATTTACGATTTATTTTCTCAATAGTACAGATTATCTTCACTATTATCATATATTTATAAATGATAACTGTACTCGTTTAACAAGTACAAATTTTATTTAAATATATTTTAATGATAATCCAAAAATCTTCAAATGAATCATTCTATCGTTATAAAAAGAATAACATATCAATGTAATACTTTTACATTTTTGCTCTTTCTTATTTATTTTATAACATGGTAATATACCCTTTGAAATAGTCAATCATACATTGGAATATGATAAAGGTTATTTGATTCTATAAAAACATAGTTTCATCAATATTCTTCTTCTTTTTATCATGTCGGAACTCAAAACAATTAAAACTGACGAAGAAATATCTCCAGTAAAAATAAAAAAAAATAAAGGATGTTTAAAACATTCATTATATGAATGGCTTACTCTACTCTCATCACTTTTTGTTCCACTTGTTGTTGGAATTTTAACAGTTGTTCTTCCATTACAACAACAAAATATTAGTGATCATCAAAATGAAAATTCGAAAGCAATTGCTTTAAATAATCGTTTACAAGATCTAAAACTATTACAAGATCAACAAAAACAAGTGATATTAAATACATTTGAACATGATTTATGTAATCTTCTTCTTAAATATAAGACAGTTAAAATTTACAATGATACTTCTTCTTCTCCTCGAGATGATGATGATGATGATGATGATAATAATGATATTAAAGAAGATGATAATGATGATGAACGTATATCATTTATTATTCGTACAAAAACATTACACGCATTAAGACAACTTGATCCAGCACGAAAGATTTTACTTATACAATTATTAATTGATAGTGGTATTCAAAAACGTATTAGTATATCTCGTGCAGATTTATCATCATTAATATTTCCTCCAGGTTCATTTTATAATCAATTTCGATTTGTAAATGTTGTTGCTCGAGATATAAAATTAAAAAATGTTTATTTATATCAAAGCAATTTTTCATATTCAATTTTAGATGATTCATCATTTTATGAGTCAAATTGTTCGTATGCAGATTTTAGTCATGCATCATTACAACGAACTGATTGGACAAATACTGATGTTACTCAAGCAATATTTAATTTTACGAATTTATTAGGAGCTAAAATTACATCTCAACAATTAGCTACAGTACATAGTTTACAAGGAGCAGTATTACCTAATGGTTCAACTGCTATTATATGATTATTTTTATTTTATTCGATAAATGCCATCGTAATTGAAGAGATATAAAATCAAAATATTTTTTTCTTCTGTATTAATGTTACGAAAGATCTAATAAAAAAACTAATCTTTCTTTGTTCTTCTGATTGAATATATTTAACTGGTTTCAAATACTATTAATAAAATATATGTAGGTATAAAAAGTCAAAAAGAAACGAACGAGAAGTTTTTCATCGTCTGCAATAAAACATATAAAAATTGAATAGGGCACATTTACATCTTTTTTTCATATTGCTTTCTCTCTATAATGGCAAGACATGAGGACTTTATTGAATCTGGTCTTATCTAGTTTTTGTATTCATGTATAAACTGTAACATAGTATCACAAATAGATTCAAATTATGTGTATAAATTCATATACAACAGTTACTATAACCTTAAAAATATTTAGTATAATAAATCTTGTTTTGTTCTATTAAGATTTGGCTAGTAAATAAAGATGTAAATAATCAGAGAAAGGTGTGAGTGTGAAAGTGATGCTATAACATATTTCGATCTCTTTATAACTACACTTTAATTCAATTGATTAAGAAACGATATTTCTAATGAATTTGACTGAACATTGAGGTTTTTGATGAAGCACTAAAAAATCTGATGTTTTTTCTCGTTCGGATAGGAGGAGGTAGCCACAAAACGCGAAGACGAAAAAAAAGAAAGAAATATCATTTGTTTAGAGCCAAACGAAGCGACAAGCAGTCCATAGAAGGAAAAATGATTAAAATAATATAGTTCAGTATATTTTATGAGTAATGTCTTCTTTTATAGAAACAATTTCTATAGTTAGAATATAATTCATTTGACAAGATAGTGAAGCTACATTAATGTACAAGAGATAAATATTTATTTACAATGACTTTTATTTGGAAAATATCACAAATAAGATAATATTCGACGTCATCAACAAAATCAATGAAAAACAATAGAATATATCTGTTTATTCCTGTTGTTGTCAATGCCTACGTTCACTATATATGAAATAAGCAGACGCAATTGTTTCTCATCGAAGAAATATGTTTACTGAGCATATAGATGAAGTCATTAGTTAATATCACCAATTTTTTTTCTGTCTTTCATGATATTTGAAAAATACTTTAAAAGGACAATGTAATTAAAAACAGAGTAATTTGCAGCAGAATATAACTATTTTTTTTCTTTTGTTAATATCTTGATGCTAACGAATTCAATCCTCTAAATAGTTAAAGAAACAACAATAACATAGTGTAGTTATGGATGTATCATTGTTGTTGGAAAAAAAACTTGTTGCAAAACGTACGGCGCTTTTTTCCGGGAATGAATAATTATTAAATGAGAGAGAAAGACTGTTGTAGAAAACAGAAGAAAACAACTAGTGATACAAGTTAGTCAAACATTTATAAAATATTTTAGAAACTAAAGAAATACAACATGTTTTGGATATTATTTATTTTATCATTATTTTCTGTTTGTAATTCTATTCTTATTACTAAAATACAAAATATTATAATAGTTGGTAATATGTATAATAATTTACTCAATGTAACAGAAGATCAATGCATATGTGAAATGATCAAAGTAAATGATTCAATATCTGCTTTGAATTATTTTTCATCAAATCAAACTTGTCAATTATATCGTTCAAATAGTAGTACAATTTATGTTGAACTTTATCTAAATTCTACTTTTATATTTCTTAATCAATCATCAATGTCAATATTAAATATTCAAGAATATCGTAAGTTTTCATTTCGCAATACTACAAAAATATGATAACTATTTATAGACCCAAATTCTAATAATTTGACGTTTATGTTTTTTAAATTCCAAAAAAATTTGCTAATATATCAATGATATTTTCTGTTGACTGTAATTTGTAGTATTCGCTAGTGATTAGTATCTGTCTTCGGATTGTATTGCACTACATTAATCTCTTTTTTCCGAAACAGAGCCGAGTACAACATCATCAACACCAACAGCAATATCATCAACATCAACTTCAACAACAACATCAACAACAACAAGTGGTGAGTATGGAGTTAAACACTTAATACTTCTAATCATATCAAAGTCAAATAAATAAGACGAGTTTATTGCATAGAAAAATTCTGAAGATGAAAAAACTGATCTTTCTACAAAGGCAAGCTAGTATCTATATACGAAGCTGAATGTACTAGTTGACGTTTTCTAACTTCTCGTGATTCTCTAGACTCGACTGTTTTATCCTTCTCTAAACATTAACTAAACTAAAAAGTCGGCCTGTAAAACGATGACTTTTTGTCTATAAATCATACAAAAATATTAAAATAATTTTTGTCTTTAATAGTCTGCAATAATACGTTTCATGATCAAGCTACTTACTCAGTTGGTAGTGGTCCACGCTCAGTAGCGGTCGTCGATGTGAATAACGATAATAAGCCTGATATTATTGTAGGAAACTCTGGTTCGAACACTGTCGGTGTTCTTCTCAATGCAGGCAGTGGCACTTTTAATACTCAAACTAATTACTCAGATGGCTCTTCTCCATGGTCAGTAGCAGTTGTCGATGTGAATAGTGACACAAAACCTGATATTATTGTAGCAAACTTTGGTTCGAACACCGTCGGTGTTCTTCTCAATGCAGGCATGGGCACTTTTAATACTCAAACTAATTACTCAGTTAGCTCTTCTCCATGGTCAGTAGCAGTCGTCGACGTGAATAGTGACACAAAACCTGATATTATTGTTGCAAACAAAGGTTCGAACACCGTTGGTGTTCTTCTCAACGCAGGCAATGGCACTTTCAATGCTCAAACTACGTATCCAGTTGGCACTAATCCATCCTCAGTAGTAGTCGTCGACGTGAATAATGACACAAAACCTGATATTATTGTAGCAAACACTGGTTCGAACACCGTCAGCGTGCTTCTTAACGCAGGAAGTGGTATCTTTAATGCTCAAACTAATTACTCAGTAGGCACTAATCCATGGTCAGTAGCAGTCACCGATGTGAATAGCGACAACAAACCTGATATTATTGTTGCAAACTATGGTTCGAACACCGTTGGTGTTCTTCTCAACACGGGTAGTGGCACTTTTAATGGTCAAATTATGTATCCAGTCGGCAGTTCCCCAGTATCAGTAGCAGTCGTCGATGTGAATAGTGACACAAAACCTGATATTATTGTAGCAAACACTGTTTCGAACACCGTCGGTGTTCTTCTCAATGCAGGCATGGGCACTTTTAATACTCAAACTAATTACACAGTTGGTACTAATCCTCAAGTAGTAGCAGTCGTCGATGTGAATAGCGATAATAAACCTGATATTATTGTTGCTAACTATGGTCCGAACAGTGTCAGTGTTCTCTTGCATTGTTAAGACTTATCAATGACTAACCTTTATTTATTCATTAACATTTTACTATTCTACTAAAAACATTACGCTTATAAAACATTATACGATGGAAACTGCTATTTACGCTCGCTCGATATTATGAATTTCAACAAAACATTGCGATTATGGATAATATTGGCAAATACACTAGTATATTCATACATTGGACAGTAATTCATTCTTTAATAATAACATTTCTAGTTATGGAACTTTTCTGAATACATGGAACTATATGTATTAGAATTACTCAAAGTGCAAAACACTATAGAAAAGTTTCATAGGTTTAATTATTTTTCTCTGATCTGTTGAAAATAAGATCATTCATTTTGAAAATAAATAAACTACTGCTGATTCTTTGAGAGAAAGTCTACTTGAAGATGTGACTAGTGTGATGAGAATGATAGTAAAGAAGAAAGTTACTCTCACATCCTTCTAAATATAGTTCAATGAAAATTGAAAGATCTATTGGAAACTATCTAATATCTTTTAGTCCTCTAGATTTCTATCAATATAAATTTAAAGTACGATAAACCAAATGAATAAAATAGTTTATCTGATTTAATTAAGATTCTTACTTTTTTTCATTATATGTTCAATATATAAGATAATATTTAAGATTTATTATTGATTTCTAAGCCAGTATCATTTCTAATTTTAGATTTTCGATACGTTATTAAAATACATCTACCGCTTTTATTATACCCATAATTTCTAGTTGTTTACCAATGCTTCTTACAGAATCATTACAACTAATCATATGATAAGAATATTATCATCGATATCGATACCATATCAATACAACTCTTGTCTATATACAACTATTTGATACAATAATAAAACTGTTATTGAAAATATGTGTACAGTATATATTTTTCTATTGAATAATAATAAGATAAGATTCCTTTTAAATATCAGCATTGAATTGTGGAAGAGCGACCTCTCTAGTGAAATATTTTACTTTGGTTATGAGATATATCCATTCATTATTATTTATATTTGAGTATATCATTCCAAGTCCAAGAAGATCAAGAAATGTCATTATCAGTTGATAAACGATAAGAAAAAAATATGTAATATTTTAATTCTATATTGAATCAGTATTTTTAGATATTTCATTTATGTATATACATATGACATCATTATCCTCACGTGATATTTTATTATTATTTGTTTAAAATTAGTAAAAAACATCATTTTCTTATATATAACTTTCGAATGATTCGATACTATCTTTATCATTATTATTATCACCAATTTTTACATTTCTAATCAAAAATGCAACTTAATAATATCATTTAGACAAAAACAAATACTAATGTTAAAATAGATTTATCAGGTAAAATGTTTCCTCAAGATTTAGTAATTCAAAGTTGAAGAACAAATAAATCAATAAAATGAAAAACATTGTATGATATTTAGTTTTAAGAAAATGAAAAATAAAATATAATATATAATCTTAATTATATTAATACATATTAAAATATTTGTAGATGATGATTTATGAACGAAATAGTAGTGCAACAACAAATCATCCACTTACATTTGATACGGGCAAAAATCTACTTAATTTTGATTGTCATTCCATAGCCTTTAATGATCAAGAAACACGTCTTTTACTTGTCGGTAATCATGATCTTGCATTTATTAATTTCGAAACAACTACTTCACAAATTGATCATATAATTGGTGAAGATGGAAATACCTTTATACCATCTTTATCTGATATTAAATTAGTATCCTTATTTGATACATGTAATATTAATCGACCAATTGTTGAATGGAATCATTGTGATACAAATCAATATGCTGTAGCTATCGATCGTATTGTTCGTGTATATACTGTTGATCATTCACGTATAAATGAAACAAATATGGTTATTGATTCACATCATCAAGTAAGAAAAGTTCTTGAAAAAAAAGAACAAAGTGCGTCGGCCGGGAGTCGAACCCGGGTCGGCTGCTTGGAAGGCAACCATGCTAACCGTTACACCACCGACGCCTTGATAATACGAACATTATTTTACTACTTAATCGGATAAATCTGAATAATACTTAATGTTTTCTTTTTCTTTTTGTTTCTAGCGTCCTATTTCAACAATATCATATTCACCACATGATCCTTGTTTGTTATTAACAGGATCACTTGATGGACAGATTCAAGTTTGGGATACTCGCAATTGTACATCAAAAAGTCCAGCTAATTTGAAATTTACACAATCAACACCATTTAGTATTCGTCGTATTCAATGGTCATCAACAAAATCTGAGAATTCAAATCAATTAGCAGTTCAATGTGATCGTTCTATACGATTATATGATATACGACGAACAGATTCATGTTTATTTTCTTCAACTGATTTAGAACATACACAACGTATAATTAGTATGGATTGGACAAAACAAAATCATTCAATTGCTACACTTTCTTTGGATCATTCTATAAGAATGTTTTCAACAAGTGGTCAAATTATTGCAGAATCATTGCCAAATGAACAATCTCCTTATACATTTAGTAAAGTATGAATAACAAAATTTGACTTAGTTTTATTGATTAAAAGTAAACAAATAATTTAGATTCGAACAACTGCTTACGATAATTTATTTATATGTGCATCACGCGATTCTACAGCATCAGCATCAGCAGCAAATGGTTTTGTTGGTTGGCGTTGGGATGAAGATCAATATTTACGACCATTAACGGATCATATATTAACAATAACTCCATCACCAATTGTTGATTTTTGTTTTGTTACAAATCCACGTTTATTAACTTTATTTAATAATTATTCATCATCTCGTTTAAATGATGAATCAGTAAATCGTTTTCTTCTACTTACTTGGTGTCGTGATGGACATTTATATTTAATTGATATGGATTCAACATTTCGACAAGCATGGACTAATCAACAAGCACGTAGTAAAAAGATCAGTCAATCCGATTCATCTAGTTCATCAAGTATACCACGTACATCATCAAATTTAAATCGACAACAACAAACAACTCGAATTAGTTCCACGAGAGCGCCAATGGATGCTATTAAAGATGAAGTAACTGATGGTGGTGAAACGGATGATGATGATTTTCAAGGAGTGTCAATGTCGCCAGACAATACAATGGAATCTTCTGATCCAAATGATGAAATTAGCGATTCCGTTTTGTAAGTAATACTATATACGATTTTTTTATTAATTTTATTCTAGAAAAAAGAAACTTCGTCAACAAAATATTTCATGTATTTCTAGACTTGATCAAAGTAATGATACAGTAACAGAAGTATCCGTTAAAAGTGAATTAAATTCTTTACAAAATGAGTATGGTCCATATATAACTGTTGAAGGAAAAGATGAACAACGTCGTATGTGTGTAGTTCGTTGTTTATATTCATCAGATCATTCTCTATCATTTCGTATATATCTTTTCTTATCACGTCATTATCCTACTATATCACAATTATTTGTTCGTTTTAAATTATCAACAATATATTATGATGAACGTGTAAAACCATTTCAATCTCATATACAAAAGATGTTTGATGAAGTATCATCAAATTGTTTTTATCATGGACAATTATGTTTACATAAATGTTTAATAAAATTAAAATCTTTATTTGATATACATCATAAACAGGAAAATATACTATCAAGTATAGGAACAATGACAGGTAATTCAAATAAAAAACGTGAACAATCATTAACAAGTTCGGAAAATGATTCATCGAATGGAATACTCAATGATAGTAGTAATAATATCAATAATAATAATAATGCAAATATTAATAATAATAATAGTACGAATGGTTCTAATCGAATATTTGGTCCATCATTATCAGCACGTACAAGTAGTAGTCAAACGTCAGGTGCTTCATTTGGTCAAGCAAGTCGTCGTACATGTGGTGCACGTTTTTCAAGTGCTACACATCTAGTATGTTTTGGTCAGATATCGAATGGTCAACAAATGAATTCAGCATCAATTTTAGCTGGATTAAATGATGGATCAACAAATCGACCACAATCATTACCTTTGCGTTCCACAAGTTTAACAGTTGCAAAAAGTCGAGAAAATTCAACTTCCATTGAACAATCAAATTATCGACCACCAACAACAAATACAATGCAAATTCAACAAACATCCAATGCACAACGTTTACCAATGTTTTCAGCACCTGTTCGTTCAACATTAGGCACAAGCGTATTCAATGATCATCAACGTATGTCATCTTATCGTCCGTCACTAAGCCAATTAATTCATCCATGTTCAACTGTTTCAATATATGATGTATCAATATTATTACCTGTTAGTAAAAAATTAGCTGATGATTATAAAATTGAGATAAATAATCCAATATATATGTGTGAAGAAAATGGAACTTTAACACAAGCAATGGGTAAAGATGAGTTAGCACATTGTTGGCGTTTACTTAATGGTTTATTAGATATACAACCAAATTTACAAGCAGATGATCCTTGGTTTCAAACACCAATTGCTCAAGGTAAATTGAAATTTAAATAAAATAAAAAATATTTTTTTTTGTTATCTTTTCCTCCTTTTATTTAGGCTTAATCAAACATTTAGTATCAAATTATGTTATGAATGGTGATATACAATCAGCAAGTATGTTTCTTTTAACAATGTCTCAAACACCCTATTTAAAAACAAAATTTCAATCAAAATTAATTAATGAACATAATAATGATCCTGTTTTATATTCTTATGCATGTTTATTACATCGTTGGAAACATTTTTATAGACGAACACAAATTTTATCTCAAATTGATCATAATTGTCAATCACCTGCACCAATAAATCAAATATCACCAATTACAACAGCTATTATATGTTCAATTTGTTTAAAACCTGTTTTAGGTCAACATTTTTTATGTGCATCATGTGGTCATGGCGGACATTTAACACATATGCATGAATGGTTTTCATCTGACGAACCTAAACATAGATTATGTCCAGAAAAAGATTGTATATGTAAATGTATTTTAAAACAACAAGAATTATTAACATTGAGTGCAAGTCAAATGCAACAACAAACACCAACGATAACAACACCACGATCGTTTTTTGCTCGTCAATCATCAGGTGGTATTCGTCCCATGTAAAGTTTTCGAGAGAAGAAAAAAAACATAATTCTTTATTTTTTTTTGTATATGTATATATGTCTTATGTATGTCATAATATTGAATAATAAGAAAATAAATTTAACTAAAATAAATTACATAAAGAGCATGAATAACACCAGGAATCCAAAACAGAAGATACAGAATAAGATTAAGTATTACAGTTGAATTACATTGTTTTTGAACGAAAAATACAGCTAATGGTGGAATAAATATAATTAATATAATCAGAAGAGTTGTTTTGCAGCAATTTGAAATTTCTACCATATTGTAACTACTTCTTTACGAATTTAAATGTTAGTTATGACAACGAAAAATGTCGAAGGACAACAGTTAGAAAAAATGTTTTATTTAGAGAAGAAATACTTAACGACAATTTTTTTTAATGTAAAAGAAAAATACATAGACAAACAATGCACCATTTTTTTTATTCATTTATAAACGTCAAATATTTGCATGTTAATTAGCAACGAAAAGACATTTGTGCATATTTTTATTTAATTTTCTTTAATTTAACTGAGAGATATCACTCGACAAATTTGTTTATTGACTAACAGAAAATGTTTTTATCAAGGATACATTAGGTTACTTTATGTGTTAAATTTCAATAGTACTAAAAACGATATATATATATTCAGAAGAAAATATTTTTCTTAGATATTTGTGTAAAATGTAGATCGATATATTGCCAGTTGTAGGCAAATAATAAGAATACAATTTAAAAATACATTTGACTCTATCATCTCAAGGACTAGTTCACACATAAAAATGTGTTATTACCTTTTCTCACAATGATTTAGACTATGAAAAGTATGAACAAATTGTCAATATTGATCTTATCATTCTATTTTTCAAATCTATAAATACTAGAAAAGTAGTGCAGACATAAAAAAAGGACCTATATTGTTCAAAAACCTTTTTCTAACATCTTCATAGTATTATTGCATATTTATTGAAAGTTATGTTTGCACAACAACGAATATCTCCTCTATATACTGTACCTATGTATGGTTATTCAGCTCATAAAACAGTACCTTATTACTTATCAACAATGGATATCAATTGGACTGATACATGGCCTACTATTCGAACAATACTTCTTAGTAGCATAATGTTTATTTGTAGTTTAGCTGTTATAGGTCTTGACATTGCCAATTTGGCAATTGAAGGTTCAAAAACAAATACATCGCCAGAAATAGGAATGAGTCCTGCAAAGGTTGGTGCTGGCATTTGGTGTGGATCTATATCATTCTTGGCTGCTCTTTTTATTTTTATGATTAGTATGTACAAAGATTTTCTTTATTTTATATAATATTATCTATTTAGTTGTCGTACAAAATAAACGTGTTGCAGCTATATTTGCTTTAATAGCAGTTACATTCGCTTTCTTCTTTACAATTGTTTTAGTTGGTCTTACTGCAAATTCAATTCAAATCTATAAACATTCAAATGTTGCTCACCCTTTAGATAGACGACAATACAAACTTATTATTGCTATACTATCAATAGGTTTATTTCTTATGACAAACTGTATAATATTCTTTCTTTTATATATCCGTGTCTTTTTTTCATCATTGACACGTCGATCAACAACATATTGACAAACATTAACATCAGTATTAATAACTATTTTTTTTCTATTGATTATTTTCTACATACATATTATATATATAAATATATTTTGAACCAAAACACAATTAATCGACTAAGATATTTTTGTTTCGTACATGTACTGTTCCACTTATAATATAGAACGGATGGCCATCTATATAATGTATAAATAGTAGTATTTTTATTATTAATTGTCAGCTTTTTTGCTTTCGATTTTATGTGGAAGGACAGACAGCATTTTAATATTAGTGAAAATGATATGGGGTGTTTACTATTTAAGATAGTCATCAAATTCTACAGTGTGTGAAGGTTGACCTTGTTTTGTTAAACAATTCTGGTTTACCTGTACATATATATATATGTATATTAGTATATTCCTTTAAAAGGGCTTTAATTAGTGTTATTTTTACAAGTTTTATTTGCAACCTCAAAATATCATCTGTATGTGTCAGAAAGGAAGAAACTAGTGGGATATGCGTCATTGATTACTTATCAGAACTAAAAAGTGAAGCACTATAAAGCGGTATTTTTATTTTATTTTCATCATCGTTTATCATACGAACTAATAGTATACAAACAGTATCAAAAAATATTAATACAACATATTAAATTGTGATAAATATGTTGGGTGCTGCTCCTTATGGTCAACGACGTCGTCCTATTGGACCTTATCGAACTAAATCGCCACTGGATATTGCTTGGAGAGTAACATGGCCATACTTTATTACAACTATTCTTGCTACTATGATGATACTATGTACTCTACTTATTGGTGCACTAGAAATAGCATCATTATCTAAAAGTACAAGTACAGCTCTATATGGAAATACTTCTTCAACGGGTGCTGGTATTTGGTGTAGTCTATTTTTTTCTATTGCTTGTATACTTATTCTTCTTATAAGTAAGTAATATATATATATATATATGTTCAATTGACAAAGAAGACTTCTTTGTTTTTTTATATAGATTATATGCCTCATGTTCGTTTGTGGGCTACAATAGCTTTTATTGCGAGTATTATTGCTGTTTGTTTTGGTATTATTCTTATTGGCTTAGATTCTAAAGCGATACAAGATGGACGAGCATATAATAGTCTACCTGTTAAAACCCAGATTCTTTGTGCACAATTAGCTTTTGCTATTGTAGAATTACTACTGTGTTTTGTCTATATTGGCATATATATAATGGTTGTTATATTGGCTCCTAGTCGTATCCGTCGAACCCCACGAGTACTTGTTCGTTAGAGCGTCATATGAACTATTAATAAACCATTTCTAAATAAAATAGTTTTACTTTTTTTAAATTTTGTTTCATATTAAAAAGAATAGATATATTGAAAAAAAAATTATCATATTGCTATTAATATGAAAGTATCATAAGTAAGATTTTTATCGAATTGATTTATCGTGTCAAATTTATATCATATATATGTTGACAAATAGAAAGATAAGTGTGATATATTTACCTTGATTGTTTAGACTTTACTATTTTTCTGTGTCAAGGTCTATGCTTTACAGTCAATATATGATTAATATTAGTTGGACACAAAAAACAAATATCTCAAGAATCAGATTTATTTAAATAGTGTGTTGCTCTGTACGGAAATCATTAATTGTGTTTACTATTTATCTAGTGTTTTTATTTATCGGATATCTGATTTATAAAAATATATTTTTCAATATCATATTTTTGTTAAATTAAGCTAGCAAGAAAATTATTCGCGTACAACATTTACTCATTATGTACGACTAGCGTGAAACATGCATATAATAAACCTATAATAATATACTCTCAAAACTATTTTCTATATGACTATATATTTAGCTTAGAGGATCTGAATGAAGAAAATTTATCTAAATTTGTACTCGTGTATTGAATCTAAGCGAAGGTCTACTTATCTATTTTGTCATAAATTATCTTAATTGAAAGTTTTTTTTTTCGGCTATCTAACAAGGTTATCATCTGTATAATGCATTCAGTCGTAGCATATAGGAGACTAATAGTAAAGAATTAAAGAAAGTTATAAATAATTTACATATTTATTTTTTATAAGTGCTCACGTGAATGAAAATTCAGTGTATATAAAATTATTGAAGGTATTTGACGATATTTATGAGTTTCGGTTGAGTATTTAATTAGCTTATCTTCGATTACATTGATTTTAGATTTAACTAAATTTATAGTATTTTAATATCCAAAAAAGAAAATTAACATGGTATAGAATGACCTCTTCCGTACAAATGATCGTTTGTCGACATATATATATAAACCAACCAAAATCTTTGCTATTTACATTACCTTAATTAAATGATTGACTAATCGATTATTTGAATAAACTGTGGTTTTTCAATGTTTACAAACAAAGATATATTTTATTTTATTTAGAATAATAAATAATCCTCTATAGAACTAATTCATATCTGTCGTAAACATAGTCAGCATTTAGGTCCATTCTAATAAATATTCATATGTATATGCATGTTGATTCTATCTTCGATAAGTTAAAGTGACACATAATATATTCTACAAGGATGGTGTTTATTTTATCAATAGAATTGTTATTATTCTCTTGTGTATTATGTTCTATGATAAAATTCATTTTTAGATAATGGCAAATTCACCATTTCCATATTTCACCTCGGGTACAATAGTACATGGTTTTGGTCGTGGTAGCAAAGAACTCGGCTGTCCAACAGGTATTTAAATCTAGGCAAGTTTTCTTTATCGGATGATAAAGAATATTAATTCGTTTTTGTTCTTAAATTTTAGCAAATTTTGATGAAACTACAGTCGAAAAATTGCCATCATCAATTCATCAAGGTGTTTACTATGGATGGGCAAAATTATTAAAAAAAGGTGATAATGAAATCTATAAAATGGTTACTAGTGTAGGAACAAATCCATTTTATAATGGTGAAAAAAAGACAATGGTATATGAAATTTCATTTGTTTTCCTTTCTATTTATTATTTATTTAGGAAACACATATCTTACATCAATTTCGAGAAGATTTTTATGATGAAACATTAAAGATTGTTCTTATAGGTGAAATACGAAAGATGACAACATTTGAAAATGCAAGTATGTCAAATAGATCTTTGATTCATTTAGAATAAGCTAACCTTTATAATACCTTCTAGAGGTACGCTCAAATTTTCTAAAAAGGAAATTTCCCCGGGAATTGAGGAAAATTCTCGATCACTCAGAAATTACTCAGAAAATTCGGCAATTACAGAAATTTCAATAATTTCTTCTACTTTGGGCGTACGCTTTCTCAGATGTTGCTCGAAGGTCTAGTATTTGCCTCGATTCTCGGAGAAATTTCCGTTTGCAGAGATGATAATTTCTTCCTGTAATGTCAGTAATCTCCAGTGTTTTTGGGAGAAATTGCTGAGAGTGACTCTTGCCATATGTATATTACTTTCAAAACTTCTCCTTTAGTAGTTGGTAATTTCCTTTTTAAGAATTTTGAACGCCGCTGCTTTTGTAGTTGATTCCTTTCGATTTTATACTAGAGCTCAAAGTTCATTGTCATTGCCTTCTTCTTAGTACTCTTAGATAATTCTGTTTGTATTAGTTTAATCTTTTACAGTATTATATGACAAAATATCGTACGGTCTTCATTATATACCACAAGTTCTCATATATCAATATTATCGAGATAGACATGTCGCATTTGTTCGCCCTTAAGTCTAATACTATCATTAAATTCTTATATGACCTTTGCTTTTTTGTTATAAAGATTTCTAAACAAAAATTCACGTTTAGATGAACTTGCTGCTGCTATTCAAAATGATATATCAACTGCTAGTAACAAACTTGATTCCGATGAATGTGGTCAATATCTCAAACATTCTTTTTTTCAACAGTGATCTATCAATCAAAATCTATTTAAACAAAAATGACGATGAATATCAATCTATTTTCTCTTCATTTTAAATTGACATGTTTTGTTATTTTTATAACAAATAATAAAACAAAACAAAACAAAAAAAAGAAAAGATTCTAATTAGTTAAATATTTGAAAATTCCATTGATTCATCATAACGTGTCGCAATTGATTGTTCACGATGATCAACATTGAATATTGGATGACGACCAAATGTAAAATTTTCTATACGTTTATGAGCTTCAGATCGTTGTAATGGGCCAAACATCATAAAACAAACGCCAAATATACATAATATTGATAAAACTAATATAATAAGAAATGAATTCGGAAATGTATTTGTAGAAATTGTTGATGAAAGTTCATTTGTACAATTTTCATCCATATCAAAAGATGATGATAATGACAAATTATTATGAATATATTGATTACTGTCAGAACTTCGTATCAGCATTAAGTAGTAATTGAGAGATAATTATTGTTCAATCATCATCATCATTTTTCTCTTATATATATATACATTCTAGAATATTGACATAAGAAAGAAAGAAATAGAAACAAAAGTTATGAATTATTCTTCTTATTATATATATTTCTACTCTTTTTTTATACCTTAAAACTACATTGACAAACTAAAAACTAGGGATGTATATACACACTATATTATGTTTGTCTTATACATTTTAAAGAAACACTCTTTCATATAATAATAAATTGCATACTACTACTACTACTACTTGCACGATAGCAATGAAAGGGAATATGTTTGGTGGTATCTGTTGACCTTGACATTAGACTTTTTCCTTTTCCTATGTTGATAATAAATTCAACATACTGATTGATATATTCAAGGCTCGACGGAAATCGGAAATATGCGTGACAGGTATTTGGCAAAAAGAAAGAAAATAACATGACAACAACGTCGGTCATATATGCTTGTTTAACTCTAATGTCAATTAAATAGAAATCGGTAACAACAAAAAGAGAAAATTAAAATATTAAAATAATTTCTATTGAATGACATACAAAGAACAATGAATAATTAAAGAAATGAATTTATATCATAGATACTAATCATAATTATTTAATTAGTAAAGTTAATAATTACAGCAAAATTTTATATGACTGATGTATAGCTTACTCTAGTGCGGATGATATATTGATGACTGGGAGAGGAAAACAGACATTATATATGGGATAGAAATATACAATTATAATATTGGTTTATATATATTGAGTTATTTCTCTGTCCATTGGTATATATTAATTATTCTCAATCGATCCTCTGAACATGTATATTTATATAACAAGACATGAGCGCCATCTCTCACAATAATTTTCTTATTTTGAATATCAAAATATTCGTTTTTTACATTTAAATAAATAAAAATTTTTTCACATAAACCATATTCTCTAAAAATCATATTTATTTTATAAAAAACTTAAAAAAGTATCTTAAATGTCCACCATTGGTAGATTATGGAAAGTCTCCAAAGTAGTTTTTTGTTGTTTATTAATACTATATTCCTTTTTTTTTATCAATAGTGTCAATGGAGAAACTAAAGTTCTTGTTAAAAAAAATAAGAAACATGATTCGATTAACATTATGTGAAATAATATACCTATATTTTTTCTTTTATTATAGATTAGTTTTTAGGAACACATAAAACATCATGGGTGCCTACAAATATTTGCAAGAAATCTATCGTAAAAAGCAAAGTGATGTTATGCGTTTTATTTTCCGTATTCGTACATGGCATTATCGACAATTAGCTGCCATTCATCGTGCTCCAAAATCAACTCGACCTGAAAAAGCTCGTCGTGTTGGTTATAAAGCTAAAGCTGGCTATGTAAATAAACTTTATTTTTTCATTATTAAATAGTAAATTATATATATATATCATTTAGGTCATCTATCGTGTCCGTGTTCGTCGTGGTTCACGAAAGAAACCAGTACCAAAAGGTCAAGTCTACGGTAAACCAAAACATCAAGGTATCAATCAATTAAAATTCCAACGTTCATTACAATCGGTTGCTGAAGAACGTGTCGGTCGTCGTTGTCCAACATTACGTGTTCTTAATTCATATTGGATTGCACAAGATGCAACATTTAAATTTTATGAAGTTATTCTTATTGATCCATGCCACAAAGGTAAAGAATAATAAATCAATTTTTCTATGTCTTTTATACATTATTTTTTCATTATTAAATAGGTATTCGTCGTGATGCACGTATTAACTGGATATGCAGATCTAACAAGAAACACCGTGAATTACGTGGTTTAACATCAGCTGGACGAAAATCTCGTGGACTTGGTCATGGTCATCGTTATTCACTTGCAACTGGTGGTTCACGTCGTACATGCTGGAAACGTCGTCAACAACTCAGTCTTCGACGATATCGTTAAAAGACAACAACAAAATAAACGACAACAATATTATCATAAAAATTCGCTTGATTTCTTGCTATGTATTGTTGTTGTTGTTTTGTATCTGTTTATTGAAAAAAATGAAAGAAGAAGTTAAATGAGAAAAACAACTAAAATTTAATAGTATGAAAAAAAACGACGAATAAATGATGATTGAATATAATTTTACTATCATATTTATAGGCGATGCAATCTACATTTGTAAGGGGTTTGAAAATTTAATGTGATTTGAAGAAAAAAACATTAACAAACTTATCTTTTTGTGTAAGAATAATAATACATTTAGATATTACTTAGAGATGTGATAAGTTTAATATTTCTCGTACTTCTTACTCTTGCATAAATAGAAATTATGTGCATTTTGATTATGATACAATCTTTGAAAAAAACACATTTTAAGTTTTGAACGTAAGAAATAATTAACTGCAAGTATTGTTTTCTGAAATATGATAACATCAAATATTTCGTAGACGTATGAAAGAATTAGATCTACATGAATTGTATCTATAAAAAATATATGGTATTATAAATACTTTATTCTCTTTCAGTTATGTTCTTAAATTAATCTATATTAACAGTTGAACGAATATAATTTATAAATACACATACATTCTATGAATATTTTATATATAATATGGCTAAAGATCTATGTATAGTTTTTAGATTGCATCTTGATTATTCTACTGTTCATAGTTGTTGTTAAAGATCATGAAAAGATTTCGAGATGACTCTATAAAGGGAAATCCGATAGCGTTAAATCTGAAGATAAGCGAATTCAAAATATTAATCCATCTGTTGCCAAACACACTATGGACTTTGAAGAAGTGTGTACGTTGCATCTGTCTAGAAAAAAGTTATTATTCAGCGTTCGCTCTTTAAAAGACGAGACTTGCTAGAAGGCAATTTGTACTTGATCTAAACGACGTGTTTAGTATCAGCTGAATGCGTTATTACTTTGACCTCGCCTATCTTCAGGCTTGACTCCATCGAATTTCCCCTTGTCGAGCCATGTCAAAAAAAATGTCAACAAAACAACAGTTGGAACTCCATATGACCTAAAGAATAGATTAACCTAAGAAATCGAATGAATTCAAAAAAATAGTTTTCATGATGGCATAAAAAGAAAAAAAATCAATTATATTGCTTGATTAATACATAAGATACATGAATTACTTAAATAATCATCACTTGTGGAATGTCCTACACATATGGTATGATGTTAACATGGATTGAAATATTAGATCTTTATCTGTTTAATATAAAGATTATTAATATAATCGGAACTTAATTTAATAATCGACTAAATTGCTATTTATAAGAGATTATAATCATCGAGGAAGTAGAATGAGTTATATTGGAAATCTCTAGGATATCAAGCATAAGAAATTTATCTGATTGTCGTCATCATGAAAAACATTAGTACTCATATTCCTAGCTATCGAAGCAGTCATCATTAAATTCCTAAGTGAAAATAAATGCCACAAGTACTAACACATTTCTGACTCTTCAAACTATTATCCGATAATATAAACCTCGTTTTTGCCTTTAAAAAAAGTACCCTTAGGCTCATTTGTTATCAATTATTCTATTCTCTATTAATATATATTTGATCATTAAGTAAAAAACTTGCACATGTGAAAAATAATCTTTATACTACATAAAAAACAAATAATTTTGCACACAAAATTTCTTGTCTCTCAATCACCGGCAACATTTTCTGTATATTAATTTTTCTATCAAACAAAAACAATAATTTCACTATCTATACAAATTCGAATCAAGACAGAAGAAAAAAAAAATTTTTTAGAGAATAAGTAGAAAAAAGAAAAATAAAAACATTGGAATGACTTACAAAGATAAAAGAAAAAAAAACATATCACAAAAAACAAAAAGAAAAAAAGATTCGATTTTTAGACATATTCTCCTACTGAATTAAGAACAATATGATTTGTTTTAATTGAAGTAACACGTATATCAATCTGTGATTGAATAACATTATCATTATCTTCAGAACTCGATTGATGACCACGATGTCGTTTTCGAGTACCATATGCACATTTATGTATATTTTCACCTGGTCTGATATATTCAAATTGTAATGTAAAATGACGTATACAATGTGTTTCAAATATTCTTTGTAATTGACGCCCAAATAATTCTGTACATGTACTTAATGATAAGTCATCATTACAAACAACATGTAACGTTGCAAATACATCTCGAGCTGTAGCTCTAAATAAGCAAATTTCGATAAAAAAGAAAGAAAAAAGAAAATTTTTTAATTACCTCCAAACATGTACACTATGTACTGCACGTATTTGTGGTATTGTTTTCATAATTGTTTGAATTAATTGACGAGTATTTATACCCGATGGAACAGCTTCAACGAGAATATGACCAAGAGACCAAACAACAGGAATAGCTTTAACTGCGATAATTATTACCATCAGTAATGTTAATGCAGGATCAATATATTTTAACCAGACATTGACTGGTTGACCAGAACGATCTTTACTTGGGATAAATTTATTTAATAAACCAGAAAAAAGTACAATAGATGATTCTAGAAGGACAGCCTAATTAAAACAAAAACAAAAAAAGAGGAAATTATAATTATTAGTTTTCATAATTCTTTTTTTTTTTCTCGTTTAGGTCAATTTGACCTAATCTACAAATTGAACGTCAGTATATAATTTGCATTTTATGACGCTCAATTAGTAGAAATATCATATATCACTTTAAAAACCCAGATTTTCTCGGAAAGAACAACTTCATCATTCGGTATGTTCGATACACTTGAAATAGAAATACTTGAAAATGTACTCGTATCACATGAGAAAAGAATGCCAAGTAAAATCATGATAAATAACTGATACAAAAAGATATTCAGTTGAAACTCATAGACATAAAAGCACTTTAATTAAACGTTCTCATTATTTTAAGATAAGTTTATTTCGATTGATAAATAATTCTACTAATGTGTATGTTATACACAATGGAAACTAAATTGTCTTCCGATAGTTAATATTATTCAAGAAATAAAAACAAGTGCACATTCTCGACTGCATATTTTAAATCCCAAGAGAATTATACTTAATAGAAATCACATGAGAATCAAAGAAAATAGACAATTCAACTTAGATTATATATTTAATACAAAATCAAACAATAGATACTTACCAATGAATGTAAACATAATGCATGAAGTGTTGCATAAACTCTTGATTCTTGAAAATCATCATCTAATTCAGTTTTATCATCATTTAACATTAATGTTGAATAGGCTGTTGATTCACCACTCCTAGTTCTCATTCGATTTAATCCACTAGATATTCTTGTTGGTACATTTAATCGTTGTTCTTTCGTATCAATAGTTTCTGTTTGAGTTATATCAGCAGTAATAAATGCATTTGTATATGTATCATTCAATGATGGTAAAACTAAATCATGTGATTTTCGAGGTTTTTGATTAATATTTACTGTTGTTTCATTAATAATAATTTCAGGTTTAACTATAATAGTATTTTGTTCATTTACAATTTGTTCATTATCTGTATGATTCATATCAAGATTTCGTAATGTTGTATAAACACTTTGTACAAAATCATTTTTTTTCTGTTCAACGATTTCATCTCCAATATTATGATCATGAGAATAACCACGAAATAAAAATAAACCTAATAAACCAATACAAGCACCAGCTGAACCTAAATAAATCATAGCTGATGGATCTTCAATATGATTTGGATTAATTAATTTATTAATAGCATCGACAATAATTGAAAGTGATAAAGATAAAAGAAGAACTTCTTGTAGAAGACCAGCGAGTAATTCTAATCGAGCCCAACTAAAAATAGCAAAAAAATGAAAATTTAATTTGTTTTTATTGAAATAATAAAATAAACTTACCCAAAAGTATTTTTAGCATGTAAACGTTTTGCTTTTGCATAACGTAATGCAACTAACGAACCAACTAATGCAATACCTTCGGCAAATGAAAAGAGTCCATCAGCAATGAGTAATTGGGATCGACTACGAATTCCGTATACTATTTCAGCTACTGCTATACCAACTGTTAAAATAAGCATAATAATCATTCGACCCGTTTTCGATCTTAACATTCGTATACACCAGCGTAAACGATGCCATGCCATCATTTACTTGTTTTTTGATTTTATCACTGCTAGTATTTTTGTTTTCTTCCTATTATCACTTGCCTTCGATATAATAATAAGTAATCATTATCTCAGCTGGAGATGTAGGAACAAAAAGAATAACCGAGAAGAACAGATTTAATGGCATCACTCTAGAATTCATAAGCAATATTTAGTAGTTATGAAACGATCAGAAATAACATTTAGATTTGTAATAAGGGATTGATGGTATCAGGTGCTATTTACAGCTGTCGCCTTGTTTTCTACTAATAGACGGATGGAAAACATCGAACGTTTATTAATCTATATATCGACTGACATATGATAAGAAAATAGAAAGTTCTGTATTAACACATCATCTTGTTCTGACGCAAAAATCATTAATGTGGAAAATAGAAGACATAAAATAGATCTAAAGAAGTTTATCTGAAACTCATATAAACACTTGTTTAATCGTTTACAGTCGTCTAAACTAACGTATTTGTAGAAAAAACAACAGAATTTTTCCAAAATAAACAAGTTTTTTCTCTATAATTTCTAAGAAATTTTAATCACGAACTATATATAGTTTCTAGTAGGATTCTTTGTTTAATCTTTCATGAAAGACATCTGTAATCATTAAAGCATGAATAATTATTCTTTCTAGAAAGATTCCATACAATTTTCTTCGAAATTATTCTTAAAAAAAGAAAATAACATCTTTTATAGAAAAGAATTCTTCAAAAACAAACCATAACTATATACTACTTCTTTCAACACATTTAAAAATCTAATCTAATTAATATATGTATGATCAAATAAATAAATATTTCTATTTAGAAGAAAAAAAAACAATTCAAAATTTTTATCTATAACTAATATCTATATATGCTTACGCGAATAAAGTCTTCTCTTGTATTGTTTTATTAATGAATACCTTTCTTTTATTTATATCGACAATGATCGACGTGATATGGTACTAGAAAGATGAAAGAGACACTTTTTTTCCTATCCTAACATTTGTCTGTCTACCATATCATGTTTACATTTTGGAAAGTTTTTTTTCTTCCTTTGCGACAACTTTTTTCTCACAATTGCTATCGTCATAACCCGACCAGGTTGTTCTTATTCTGTCTGATGTAACACCATCGCTCCCATACTATCAACGCGTGTATTACTAATCATTTTTATTCTGTTTGATGTCGTCGACTCACTATAGTTCTGAAAAACATCATGCATAGTAGACTTACATATTGACACATAGAAACAAAATGATCTCTGCATGTTCTTTTCTCGATTGGTAAATGCGGAAATAAAGTGACTTATCCATCCGGCTATTTGTATAATAAATAATTAAACTATATTAAAGTGATTGAGTTATTTAAAAACCCTACACATTTTCCTCTTATATGTATAATAGGTTATTTCTAATACATTCTCTATCACGCAAACAAGAAAGAAGAGAAGAAAAAAAACAAGTGTTTTTGTCTGAAAATCGAGTCATTGTGCGTGCAATAAGTCTTTAGTCATGAATATTACCAACGAAATTCCTTTGTCTATCATTTATCTTAATGTACGTGTCTTTGAAAAACAACACAAGTATTCTCTCTACATCAGTCAGACAAACAAGAAATAGAGCGAGTGAGAAAAAAAAAGGCAAGAAGCCTTTAAGGAATAGATCAAAAAGAAAAAAAAAAGAACCAAGGGGAAATATCGGATCTTTAGTTAACAAGTCAAAGAAGGAGAAGAAATGAACCAAAAGATTTCTATAATTGAAAATAACAAGACACAGATATTTAATAGACATTAATTGTGTAAACAAGAAAAATCTCTTGTATAGTTGAAAAGAAAAGAGAGAAAAGAATTTTTAATTTCTGAAAAGAGAATAATACATGGTTTCAGGTGTCGATTATTTTCTCTATTTTCACCATCTATTATGAATGTGTAAAATAAATATAAAATGTCTTGACAAAAAAAAAAGGCGGAAGGAAAAAAAATATACTCTTAACTATATTGTTCTTATAAATTAGTTTTCTTTCTTCAAGGTCTTTTTTCTTTCTATATATTCACTTACTATTGAAACTTTTTTCTTATCTACAATATAAAATAATAGATACTTAAATAGATATAAATTCATGGTTTATGAAACTATTATTTTATATAGAGTTCAAACGTTAGAAAATGAAATATTAATTAGATAAAAACTTTTAATCCGATTGCATCACTATAACAAAAAAGAATGAAATTATCATGTTAGATCTCTCTCTCTCTCTGTATCTAGTTTGAAAAATTGATGCAGAGTTATAATTAACTATGAAAAAAAGATTTTTTATGAACTCACTAATTAATAATTATGTAGAGTTTTTTTTTGCGTTGTAAAAATTAAATAATTGATAGTACTGATGAAATATGACATACACGCAACTGAAGACAGATATTATAGTCTATTATTTTTCTGAATAATTTTCTTAACTATTCTATCTTGTAAATATCAACATATTTTTATCGCGATATTATTTTCCTAATCCGAACTAAATGTACAATGACCTTTTATTTTGCATTATATATAGAATGTCAGCAAAATAAGGTTTATACTCGGTACATATCTTGAATATTTCTATTGATTATTATATATGTTATAATTAATATCTATTATAATTTAACGTACATAAAAATCTTGTTGACAGATATAATTTTTCAGCTGATAGAAGCTCGTATATATATATATATATTTGAAGTTAAAATAATACAATTTTTTACTAATGTTATAAGCAGAGCATATAAAATAAATATAAGAAATAATAGTTATACTCTTCAATAAATACTAAAACCCATATGTATGTGAAAGATTACAAAAAAAAACATAGAAGAAACAATTTTGATAAATAACAACAAGATGTTAACTTGACATTGATGTATCCGAAAAAGAAAATATGAAATTCTACTTAATAATACTGTTTATATCATCATCAAACTATAATAAATCATTTATAGCAATAAAATATCAACAATGTTCAGAAAAATAATTTTCATCTTGACTCATTGTTCGTCGATATCTTGGTGATTGCGATAATGCTTCATCAGGATCAATATCTTTTATTTTGTCGGGTGTTATTGGTATCCCTGTTGGATCTTCTGTTACAATGCCTGCTTGAATTTGTGCTGTTATTTCAAGTTGTGATGGTGCGTCAGGTATAGATTGACTGCTAATTGATGTTCTAGCTGGTAAAATAATAACATCTTCATCGGTATGTATGATGGAATTCTTTTTTGCAGCTAATTGTTGCTCATTAAGATGTCGTTGTACTGTTAAACGTACACCTTCATCATTAACATCATCATATTCAACATCTTCAGCAATAGATTGTTGTTGTCGATATATATCAGTATTAATACCACTATATGGATGATATAATGATGAATAACGAGGATCCATTCGACGAGATAAATTTCGATTTGTCATTGAATGTACTGTATCATCTTGTCCAAATTCTTGTAATTCATAAACACTATGTAATGTTGATTGATTATCATATGGACGAATTGAAGGTACACCGGATAATACTGAAGCAGCGTCATTAAAATTATTTCCTCTTTCTGGATGTGTTCCATCTTTACGAATATTTCGTTTAACAAGTACAGAACGTTGACGACGAAAACTTTTACTTATTGATGTTGGCATAACTTCGACTTGTATCATTGTTCTTGGTAAGGGAAATTTTTTTGTTTCAGGTAATAAAAGTGCCATTGAACCAAGAACTAATGAAAGAATTCCATAGATAAGACGAGCTCGCCAATCGTTTATTTCGCCCTTAAATTAAATTTTTTTTAAGAAATAAAATAATCTCATATATTATTTACTTACTATATCTGGAGAAGCAAGTGCAATACCAATTAAACGAAATGTATAACAAATACCAAGTGTTGTACATCTTTAAATGATAATAAGAAATAAAATTTCTATAACCACATAGAATAATTTACCTTAAACCTGTTGGAAATATTTCACATGTATAAATAATTAAAACAATAAATGCAGCACGAGTAGCAAATTTTCCTGTAAAATAAACTACAAGCATTGCTGAACGCGCTTGTTCATTATCTATAGAATAAAACATAGATAAGTAAATATGAATAAAATAAAATTTAATTACCAAAGTTAACAGCTACTGAACCAAGTAAACAAACTTCTGCAATAAGGAAAAAGCAAAATGTTGGCCATCGACGACCCCATCTAAAGAATAGAATTTATTCAATTTTACATTCATCAATCTATTTACATATGAACCAAAGGAACTGCAACAACAAATGAAAGAACTTGTATTAGATGTGTATAAAAATAATTTGAAAAAAAATTATCAGTTAAATGTTGTGTTAAATGTGGAACATCAAGACTATATTCAGTTAAAGAACTAACAAGCCTTAAAACAATCAAAAAGAGAAAAAAGAAGTTTTGCATGTTTTTTTGTTTTCAGATAGAAATACAAACCAAAGACCACACATAACAAGTAAATAAATAATTAATATATATGAATGAAGATAATCTGTTGGATAAAATGTTGATAATGTTGGATAATAATGATGACCAGTTAGTATTTGTAATATACGTTGTGTTAAATTATTTTTATTTGTTATAGCTTGTAATTCTACCATATCAAAATCTGGATATTTTGAACTTAAAGATTTAATATCCTCTAAATAAAATTTGTTCTTAATTATATTTATTTAATTAACAAAATATATACAAACCAAGTCGAAGTAATGGTTGAAAATCACATTGAATACCTTTCGAATGTTTACCACGAAGAAAATCACGTGCCTCACGAAATACCTCTTCAAAATTAACGCCATTAAATTGAGCAATTTTTTTTAAAGATAATACAGCTGTAAAATAATCTTTTTGTGTTGTATACCAAAACATCGATTCTTCTGTTATCCTAAATGAACGAGAACTGATACTTTTCTATAGGTTAATTATATTCTATGCTCTTTATTCTTATTCATTTCTACAGATCGATAAACAATGATATTTGTTATGGTTTAAAATCGTCTATCTTCTGTATCAACATACCAATGAAGAGCAGCAGTAATAATCAATGGTATAGTAACAACTGCTTGTAAAATTTTCCAATTTTTTATTAATAATCCAAGCCATGGTATAATCATATCTAATAAAAATACAATACCCAATAATGATAAACCATAGATAGCTCGAGTTTCAATTGGAAACTAAATAGATCTAATTAAAATCTTGTATATACAAAAGAAAATCAATTGTTTACCATTTCCATAACATATGGAATAGTAATAACTTGTACAGCGCCAATAGCCACTCCAATAAAAAATATAAAGAAGACATAAGAAATATAATCATCACTTAGTAATTGAAATATTGATAGAATACATGCTGTCCACATTGAACCTTTAATTATACGTATTAATTTAACAAATAAAGAAATGAGGAAAGTTACCAGATAAAATCATTTTTCTTCCACTGTAATCAGCAAGATAACCAAATACAAGACCGCCAAGAATTAAACCAATTATGTATACTATATAGGGTAGTTTCACGCGTGCCTTATTACATAAAACTTCGTACTAGAATAAGACAAAAATGGATCATTATTTTAAGTGAATGCTACTATTTTATCTATTGAACAAAATAAAAAAAAAGATAGTAATTCTTACTTCTATGAGTACAGTTTGTCCATATTCGTTGCTATAATTATATATTGAATCTAGTTTTCGAGTTTGTCCATGAATTCTTATTTTTGTCATGTTTTGATTCGTGACTCGTAACATTGTATTATTCAATTGTAAAGATGATTGATTATTTGATATATTCAGATAATGTGGTGTGCAATCAATATGCTTCGGTGATAATACTACATATTCTATATTAATAGATAATAATTTTATTTTTAAAAATTCTTACAAGCAAATGCTGGCATTTCTGTCAACCATGCTGCAACAATACCATAACCCAATGCCACAAATAAATAAGCACGTAATTGATATTTTCCAAACAAACCTTTGTATGTACTTTTAAGTGCTTTATCAGAATCCCAACTTTTCTTGAATGTTTTCACATTTCGTAATGTTTTAGTCATATCTAATTCCGCAGAACTAATTGTTGAAATCGGTGGCTCTAAATAGTTCAATAAAATGCTGATGTCTGCAGAGTATCGCTAGTCAATTGAATCAAAAAACAATATATAGACCGAGAGAGATTTCTCTACACATAAAGAATAATAATAGATAGCGAGAAACAGAAACCATTATATGTGGAATAAATTAATATTTATAAGAAACAAAAAAAATTCCAAATAACATACGTTCGTTAGCCATATTGTCTTGATTCTCAATTGTCATCATGTTTTGTCTTATAAAACATAAGAATGAGTAGTTTTTACTCTATTCACTCTTTTTTTCTTCTTCTAACTATATAATCTTGTTAAATATCATCAATAAGAAGAGTATAAATTTAGACAATAGTGTAGGTGGTATGGATCTACTAGTTATATTTTAGTTTGATATATATACGAACAGAAATGAAATAATGATCTTTATTTCATCAACGATGATCGATATGACTTTTTTTTATTGAAAAGTAATCATTCAATGTTCATATTTGTATAAGTCAATTTAAAAAGAAAAAGATTTTTACTAAATAACATTTAGATTTATAAAAATAATCTTATATGTTACTTTGTACAAATAGTAATCATTGTCGTATTTTCTCAACAGTTACCTGACATATACACTGATCAAAATATATGTCTTATTGTATTTTTCTTTCGTCCTTCTTGTATCTTTTGAAAATTAAACTTACTTACTTCTTTATTTTTTATTGATGAAATATTATTGGAAAATCGATTAAAGTATTGTAAAGAAATAAGAAATTTGAATCATCACGCTATCGATATATAATCGATACTTATTCGGACAGACGAAAGGAACGAGAGAAATATGTACGTGATGTTCTTTACTATTATACATATATTACGTTAATATCGCTGACATAACATTTTATAAAAGTGATAAAAGCATCTTACACATTCGAATTATTGAAAATTTTAGTATTAATAAATACGACTGCTGATATAGATCCATATCACTAATCATAAGATAAATTATTCATGCACTCGATTAACTCTTCATTTAATTTATCATATCAATCTGTATACTTAATATTTGAATAAAGCAATCCTTTCTTTTCTTTCTCATTTGTTCAGTACATTTTCTTGTCTTTTCTTACTATCATCGTCATCTCATCAAACGTTCAACGTTCGTTTACATTTATCAAAAAGCATCAGCTCGTTTTTTTTTGCTTCGCACTCTTTTTTTCTTCTTGACATACATACATATATATATATATAATCAACCAATCATACCTAGTTGTCATCCGTTTTTTTTCTCCTTTACATTGACAGTTTAATACTATTATAATTATTTGTAACTATACTAACCTTCATTTTTCATCATATAATCGTTGAGAATTTGAAATAATATTTAAATTCTATATAATACAATTATTATCCTTTCTTTTTTTTTTGTAAGTCTTTATTTAATCGCAAAAAAGAAAACGTTTTGTCTCATATAGAACAAAAAACTCGAAACTAATAAACATAAAATACAAGAGAAAGAAGATCTATGTCTGCATGTGTGTATTACTATTAATAATTTCTTTATCTATCTGCGCATAATAACTGCACCACCTTTAAGGAGGAAATAGAAGAATACAAACAAAAGAATAATACACAAATAATAGCAGACATGCAAAAAGAAAAAACAAATGTTTGTTTTTGGTATATAAAAAAAAAGATAATCATAATGTATACAAACGGATCGAGAAGTTTATCAACCAGCACCAAGTTATATATATAAACGAAATAAACAAAACGATCATGAAACATCTAAAACAAAAAACATTTAATTGCATATCATTTGAAAAGATAAAAACTTACAGGAAAATTGTAATTCAGAAAATCTTCGTGTAAGTTGATCTTGAGTAAATCGAACAAAACCTTCATATTGTTCTAGAAGAAGAAAAAAGGCAGTATAGGTTGATCTGTAACAATAGAAAAAAAAACTTTGATTTTACCACTAAGTTTATTTGATAAAATTCGATCGTATTCTTCACGAAGTTTTTCTTCACGTTCTTTCAATAATCTTGCACATATTATATTAACTTGTTTAAGTGTTAAAAGATGTTGTGAATTTGTTGTTGTTGAGCGACATTCATTAAGATTAGTATTATTATCATCGTCACTTAATTCAGATGATGTTGAAATTTTCATCTGATGACGTCGTTGAAGACGACGAACTTCCTCTTTTATTCGAGTTAATAAAACATCTAATATATCAATAGAAAAAAAATGAATTAAAATATTATAGATTTTCTTTTCTAATTAATTTACCAGTCGTTAAAATTGGTTGAACATCAGGAAATACTGTTGATTCTGTTGTTTCATTAGTCATTGTTGTTGTTGGTGATGAAACAACTGTCATTGGAAAACAACGACGTTGTCGTTTTGATGATGATGGTGATGCTGCTGTTCGAGATTCAAATGGATTATTATTGGAAGAATCTCGATCGTGTTCAAATGAACGTTTTAATGCCATACATGAAGCCATTTATTACGAGACAATGAGAAATAAATAATCTTTAAAAAAAAACAATAACCTAATGGATTGATTCTAACTGGAGCAATCTCGAACGAGAGAGAAGTGAACTGTAAGAAGAAAAAAAAAGTCGTTGTGAAAGGGGCTTCGATTTGAATCTTTTATCGGTTTATATCTTTAACCAATGAAAGAAAAACATACGATAGATGGCGCTACAATACAACAATCTATTTAATAAAATGAGAAAAATGATTTTGAATTTTGTTTACTGTTACGATTAATTGGTAAAAAATCATATATATTTTTGAATCACACAATAAAATGCTAGAAAAAAATAGCGCTATTATGCATGAGCTTATAAAAAGTTGATGACATTTTAATATGCGAAGGACTTGCAAGCGCACAATCAGGGACAGAAGTTTAAGCGAATTTGTTTTCTTTTGAGTTGTATAGACACAGTTACCTTTTTTTTATTTTTCCTTCACATTATAAGGTATTGATCTGGTCTAAATGTTGCTATATATATATGTATGTCATCATGTAGTAGACCTCTTATAGTATCTGTACCATTTAATGTGAAAGAAAACCTAACATGTATAAGAAAAAATTAAACAATATCAAATCGTATACAAAAACAATTTCTAGTTTGCTTTCTCATAAGAGTTTTATGTCATTTTTCTAAAAAAACAACATGCTGTCTGTAATTGCGATCTTGATTTATCTATTTTTAGAAGTGCGTTTGAAACCTCAATTGCACGCTATTTTTTCCGGAGAAGAATGGAAACAATCCATGTTATTTTGAATTTTGGTAAAAACAATCATCTTCTTTTCTCCATCTCATAGTGAGAGTTGCAGCTTTCTATGGCATTTTATTCACAGATTATTTGAAAAACATCAATACGCTTTATCTTTGAAATTAATATTAGAAAAGATAAATTCTTTGCTTCTATATACAATGAAATATTTTCGAAATAGAATAATTTCTCAGACTCCATCTATTACAGTAAAAGCTAGTTTGAAACTTGTGTATTATAAATAAATTTACAGAAACTAAATTTTGCGAAAGGGTAGGTATTCTTGAGAACACCGTAGGTGTGTGTGTGGGTTGGGGGGGGTGGGAAGTGGATGTAGTTGAAGAAATACACACGCACATACACATTCACACCCACACCCACACCCACACCCACACCCGCACCCACACCCACACCCACACCCACACCCACACCCACACCCACACCC